>MDKI01097834.1:0-27880 GCA_005239505.1 Nicotiana paniculata
AACAATATTGCAGAGAAAGAGAGAGAGGAAATTCTTATTGAATTTTGGGATGATTTACAATGAACTAAGACTCCTCTATTTATAAGGGGAAAATGATTTATCCACAAAGTAGAACTCTCTAAAAGATAGAGATTCACTCTAAATAGAGTTCTATTTATAACATTTTTAGAGTTTTTTAAATTTTTAAAAAATTTCAAAATTCATCTCAAGTGAAAATTTATCAAATACTAATTTCATAAAAAAGTGAAATTTTTCTTATGTCCAAAGGGGCTCCTAGTCTTCAATATAATGTTAAAAAGGAATACGAAGTAGGAATAGGAAAGGATGAAAAACACATTGGTAAAAGGAAACAAATCATTCCATACCTACTATGTACCAGCTATAGTACTCTCTCAACCGATTCAAATTTTGGCTCCAATTAGGCTTATTCTCACTTCTCCCAAACAGCCATGTCACATCTCCATTATTCAATTTCTTTTCTAGATAACTTAAGGCTTCGTTTGTCCAGAACTTTGTTTTTTCTTTTTTTCCAATTTTTATTTTCTAAAATACGTTTGTTCATGAAATTTTACAAGTTTTTTAAAACGCTTTATAAATGAATTTTTCAAAGAAAATATCGTTTTCAATAATTTATGTCCCAACACCTGCAGAAAAGATTTAACCAAACGGTCTATTTCTTCACCACTATCTCCTTTTTCTCTGGTTTCCTCCATCACAAACAAAGCGTGGCACATTTTTCTGTAAGGTTTGAGCAAACACTTGCAAGCAATCATGGCGATCTCAGAAAAAGATACTAGAAATCAAGAAAAAACTCCTAAAGAAAAGGGCTTTGGGTCCAAGTCAAACCTATAAGGTGAGAATTATTTTCTACCCGTCTGTATTGATTAAGAAAAAGTACATTTTTATATTAGTTTTTCCTTCATCTTTTTAAAGTGACAATCACTTTTAAGCTAATGAATGTAGTTGAATATTTCTTTAGCAAGGAAAAAATGGAGATGATACGAAGGTCCAAATACGGTCAGTTGGTAAAAAATTTGCAAAACTTATTTTTAATTAATTTCATGGTTTTGTTATCTTTCTAATAATGCTTTTGATTTCTTGATTTTATTAGCCCTGAAAAGAAGGTAAACAAACCTAGCGCTGTTGATGCAAACTCATCTGCTATGCTGCGGGCCGAAGAAGTTCAAGCACATTTGCTCTCTCAATTTCCTAGTTTTGTCAAGTATATGCTCCCTTCACATGTCACTGGTGGATTTTGGTTGGTAAGTCAAATATTTTATTAATGGAATCAGAACTAAATTGGAACTTATGTTGGTACTATTAGTGACGAATTCAAGATTTGGAGGGTGTTTGCCTAAGCTTATAGGTCAAGCTAAAATCAGTCGTTATGACTTTTTAGCTTATAATCACTTTTAGTTTGACAAACACGTTTACTAATTTATCCTTAATAATATTTTCTAATTCACAAATTACTTTTTCCAAAATAAATTTCTTGACTTTCTCGTCATTCCATATTTATTGTTAATATTATTTTCTTTACAAAGAAATTTTTTAATTTATAATCTTTTGAAAAAAATTCAAGGGTATTTTAGACATTTTAACAAAAGAATAGCTTATCGGCACTTTTTTATCAAACACATCAACTGCAGTTTCAACACTTTTATCCAAACAGCTAAATGCTTATTTTAAAAATCAGTTTCAGCAGTTCAAGCTTATTAGCTGTTTACAATCAGCTAATCCAGACGGGCTCTTAGAATCAGCCATAGTTTTACTCTTTATATATGTGCTGATGATATCTATTTCACATGCATATATGTAATCTGAGATAGACGCAGTAGGTTCTGTCGACCCAACTAGCTCTAGTCTAGATTCATCATTGGGTGCTTTGATACAACAGGGTTTTCCAAAGAAATTTTGTGACTACCATTTGCCAAAGCATGACGACACTGTTGTTTTGGTGGATGAGGATGAACAAGAATTCGCTACCAAGTACCTTGTTGATAAAACTGGATTAAGTGGTGGTTGGAGAGGTTTTTCCATTGCCCACACCCTGCTTCATGGGGATGTCTTGATCTTTCAATTGATCCAACTATGCAAATTTAAGGTAACACCTTTAAAGTGTTGAATCGTGGTATTTTTTCTTCAGTGGCAAGAGTCATATTTTTGGATTGTGCGTGTCATTCTGAAGGGGTTGATGCTAATATTATCTATACTTTCCAAGTTTATCTAATGTCCCCAAAGGGATGGGTATGCAATTATGTACTTCTGAGGAAGTCTGATTGACAGAGCTTACTTTTTATTCCTCGACTCGACATCACTTTTGTTGAGTACTAATTCAATGTCGAAGCAATGCTCTAATTATTATTGCCCTTGGTTTAGGTGTATATAATAAGAGAAAGTACCTTAACAGAACTTGATAGTGCTATTAGCCTGCTAAATCTGGATTTTCATGCTAAACCAATCAAACCTGGTATAGTCGCAATCAAACCTGGTATCACTATCAATACGTAGTTATGTACTACTCGAACTTAACCATTTTGACTTTCTGACTTTCTATTTGCTCATACTATTTCACATAGATCAAATTGAGGACATGAAAATTTGTGAAGCAAAAGAGCAGAAGTGCTTGGAGCTTTCTGTTCTCTATACTCATCCAGATGACAAACAAGAAATTGATGGTGCTGTTAGTCGTCTACAACTGGATTTTCGTGCTAGACCAATCATATCTGGTAAAGTCAAAAACAATAGTTTTAGTATCTATCACAATCATTATCTCCCACTTAAACTTTCTATTTGTTGATATTTTCTCAATAGATCCAAATGAAGAGATGAAAATTTGTGAAGCAAAAGAGGAGAAATACTTGGAGCCGTCTGTTATAGATATTGATCAAGATGACAAAAATGAAGAAGCCATACTGGTACAAAACTCGGACCAAGGGCCTGCATCAGATCAATGTGGAAATGATAGTGACAATAGCTCTGAAGTTTTAGGCATTAGATTTTCAGAATCAACACTTGAATTCAAAGATGTGAAGGACTTTTCTGGTTTTAACATTCTTGTAGATGGTTTGATCATAGACTCTGAGATTCCTGATCACATTCGGACCAAGTACTACGATCTTTGCTGCACTCAGAAGTCATTTCTCCATGACCATTTACTTGGTGGCCTGAACTGCAAGCTAGCTGCTGGAATGATCACAGAAACTGTGAACATAGCTGATGCCATTAGAGCTTCCAACATTTCGATCTCTCGTGATTATCTTGAAACTTGGAACAGTACGTTGAAAGGGTTCGAGTGTTTAGGCATGGAAGTTGGATTTTTACGTGCTAGGCTTAATAAGCTTGTTAGCCTATCAAGTGAATCACAACAGATTCTTGAATCAAAGAGAAATGAACTAGCTGAAGCCAAAGAGGAAATGAGGAATCTTGAAACTAAGCTTTTGAAGGTGAAACAGGCGATAAAGAATCTAGATTCTGAAATTGAGTTAACAACAAAAGACACCAGTTTTGAGATCAAGTACAAGGCATTGGCAGCTGTTCCATGGTGAAAAGGGAGTACTGGTTAGTTTGGCGAGTAGCTCTCATGTTTTTAAAGATGGGTCTCTATAAGTTTTTGTGAGTTTACACGGACCATCATATCCCTTTTCTAGTGTAATTGGGGAGTAAATTTTTTGTAAATTGTTTACAAGCTTAGTAGCTTACTGTTTAGTCTGAGATAGAGTCTGACTAATCTGTGGAACGAGACCTACAAGTGTATACGTTTCTTTTTTTCATGTCACGTCTCATTGGTTGCGGTGGCAAAACTAAGAATTTCTAACAAAGAGTGTTCAATATGTGTTATATACCTATAAAATATAATATTTTATCTTTATACACAGTGCAATTGTTCGACGACCACCCTTGTGACCATATGGGTTCGCCACTTATTGGTTGTAGTAAAAGGTGTTTTTTTATAGTGATAATGCTCTCAGAAAACTAATACAATAAGTATCGTATCTTCAGAATTGTAACTCTCCCTCGGCATGTAAGCTACTAACAATTCTCATAGCTATAGAAACTAAAAGAATAGGTCGAAGAAAAGTTACTTTCTCATAGCAGTATTAACAATTCTCCTTCTTAGCATATCAAATCATAAAATAAAAAAGGTTTGAAACTTTCCTGAATTCCATTTTCCTCCAAACAAGTGTTGGCCAGGAATATGAAAGGGTGAAAATATAGCATTTTTTTTTTTTGAAATAGCATTGGGAAAAGGAAACAAATCATTCCAGAACTAGTACTCTGCCAAGTGATTCAAAATTTGGCTCCAATTTAGCCTCTTAATTCTCCCAAACAAACCATGTCACATCTCCACTTCAAATTCTTTTCTAGAAAAAGTAAAAGACAAATATTTTAACCAAACGGTCTATTTTCTTCATTCACCACTGTCTCCTTTCTCTACTTTCCTTCATCACAAACAAACAAAAAAATATACTACACATTTTCTGAAGTGTTGGAGCAGACACTTTTATTAACAGAAATGGCAATCTCAGCTTTGAATTCCTCCAAGAAAAGCCCTCTCCTTTCTTCCTCAAAGGTTCTCTCTTTCTCTTATTTTATTCCTTTCAAGTTTCAACTTTTTTTCTTTCTTTCTGAATATCAGCATAGTCTTTTGCTTATAATGATGACCCCATGTTATATTCTTCTCCCATTCTACGGCTTAATCAGAAAAGGGCACTAGAAATCAAGGAAAAATTCCTCAGGAAAAGGGCTTTGTGTCCAAGTAAAACCAACAAGGTGAGAATCATTTTCTACTCCTTGTGTTGACATCAAAAAAGTATCCTTTTAAGGTGATAATCAGTTCAAAAACTAATGAATATACTTGACAAATACTTGAATAGGTGAAAAATGGAGACACTAAGAAGCTTCAAATATGGTCAGTGGAGGAAATGCATGATGGTTTATATATTAGATTTCCTGGGTTTGCTATTTTTCTGATAATGCTTTTGATTCTTGATTTTACTAGTCCTGAAAAGAAGACATACAAAACTAGCACTGTAGATGCAAACTCATCAGCCATGTTCCGGGCCGAAGAAGTTCAAGCAAATTTGCCTTCTCACTTTCCTAGTTTTGTCAAGTATATGCTCCATTCACATGTCAGTCGTGGATTTTGGCTGGTAAGTCAAATTCTTTATCTTGATAGAATTAGAACAAATTGAAACTTTTCTTGGTGATATAGTCCTTTTTGATATTTTGGTACAACAGAGTTTCCCAAGAAAATTTTGCAACTCTTATTTGCCAAAGCATGATGATACTGTTGTTTTGGTGGACGAGAATGAAGAAGAATTTGCTACCAAGTACCTTATTGATAAGAACGGATTGAGTGGGGGTTGGAGAGGTTTCTCCATTGCTCACAACCTGCTTGAAGGGGATGTCTTGGTCTTTCAACTGATTCAACCTTGCAAATTTAAGGTAACCCTTTATAGTGCTTAAAATTATGGTCATTTTGATGCAGGTAAAGCAAGAATCATTTTTCGATTTGTTTGTGTCATCCTAAAGTGACCATGCTATTGCGTACAATAGACACAATATGGTTCGGTCCTTTTCCGGACCCTGCCCTGCGCATAGCAGGAGTTGGTGCATTCAACTACCTTTTTATCTAAAGTGACAATGCTAATATTATTTAGTATGTTCCAATTTTATAATGTCCCCAAAGGGACAGTAAAGCAATGGCCTAATTGTCGTTTACCTTGTTTAGGTATATATAATAAGAGAAAGCAACTCGACAGAAATTGATGGTGCTATTAGTCTACTAAATCTGGATTTTCGTGCTAGACCAATCAAGTCAGGTATATTTACAAACACTAGTTTTAATTTCCATCAAAATTAATCTTTGCTACTTGAACTTTACTTTGAAACCTTCCTATATGCTGGTTATTTCACATAGACCAAATTGAGGACATGAAAATTTGTGAAGCAAAAGAGCGAAAGTACTTGGAGCCTCCTATCATAGATAATCATCAAGATGTCAAACAAGAAGAAGCCATATTGATACCCGACTCAGACCAAGGCCCTGCATCAGATCAATGTGGGAATGATAGCGATAATGGCTCTGAAGTTTTAAGCATTAGATTTTCAGAATCGAGACTTGAATTCAAAGATGTGAAGGACTTCTCTGGTTTCAACATTCTTGTGGATGGATTGATCATAGACACTGAGATTCCAGCACACATTCGGACCAAATACTACGATCTTTGCTGCACTCAGAAGTCATTTCTCCATGAGCATTTACTTGGTGGACTAAATTGCAAGCTAGCTGCTGGAATGATCACTGAAACTGTGAACATAGCTGATGCCATTAAAGCATCCAAGATTTCGATCCCTCGTGATTATCTTGAGACTTGGGACAATACATTGAAAGGGTTCGAGTGTTTAGGCATGAAAGTTGGATTTTTACGTGCAAGGCTTAGTAAGCTTATTAGCATGTCATGTGAATCAGATAGCATTCTTGTGTCAAAGGGAGTTGAACTAGCTGGAGCTAAAGAGGAAATGAGGAATCTTGAAGAACAGGTTTTGAAAGTGAAACAAGTGATAAAGAAGTTAGACTCTGAAATTGAGGCTTTAACATTAAAAGACACGAGTTTTGAGCTCAAATTCAAGGCACTGGCAGCTGCTCCATGGTAAACATTTTCTTCTGAAAAATGTCCTGATTAATATTAGCATAGGAAGAACATTTAACTCTTCTTAAAGATGGTTCTTTGTTGGTTTTTGTGGGGTTACACGGTCCATCATATCCCTTTTATATAGTGTAACTGGTGAATTTTTTGTAAATTGTTGATAAGCTAATTGTTTTCATGTCACATGAGTTTGGACTCGTTTTTATTCTTTTCTTTTTCTTTTTTGTCGATCCAAAAGCTTGTTCTCCAAAATCTTCATTTAGGCGTAAAAGTAAACTCTCAAAGCTTATGACCAACATTTTCTCTGATAATTATAACAATCAAGCGTCTTTTCCATTTTAAATCATAGGAGCAATTAAGAAGTCCAAAAAGAATAGAAAAAAAAGGGGATAAATCGAGCAGTTAGAGAATTTGTGAGCTTGATAAATCTAAATGCACAGCTCAGATTTATCCATGCAAGCTTGTATGAAACTCTGTCATGTCTAATGGTGAAGAGAAGAAGAAAGCAGTTACAGGGAAGAAGAGAAGAAAATAAATGTGTATTGAAAATGAAGTAAATACAAAGATCTATACTTGTAACTTAACTATAGTTGTGTCAACTAACTATAGTTCTAACAACCTAACTATGGTCATCACTAACCACTAACCAACTATAACTAACTCAAGCTTAACACTATTACAATGCTAACTAACTAACTAATCTTCACACTCCCCCTCAAGCTGGAGGGTGTAGAATGTTAAGCACTCCAAGCTTGCCTAAAAGAAAAGCATGATGTAAATGGCCAAGTCCTTTAGTTAACAAGTCAGCATGTTGATCCTTGGTCCCTATGAAGAGAGGCACGAGCAGACCTTGTTTGATTCTATCACGTACAAAGTGGCAATCGATCTCTAAATGTTTGGTACGTTCGTGGAAAATAGGATTAGCTGCTATTTGTAAAGCTGACTTACTATCACAGTAGATATTCACTGGCTGTTTGATAGTCACACCTAGCTCAGCAAACAGCCCCAACAACCATACGACCTCTGTTGTCACTGCTGCTAAACTTCTATATTCTGCCTCTGCAGAGCTTCTTGATATTGTATGTTGTTTCTTTGATTTTCAAGAGATGAGGGAGTCACCAAATTTGATCAAGTATCCTGTAACAGACCTGCGTGTGTTTGGACAACTAGCCCAATCAGCATCACAGAAGCAAGTTAAGCTATCTTCATTAGACTTTCCTAGAAGGATTCTCATCCCTGACTCATGTTTGAGATATTTGACAACTCTCATAGCTGTATCTCAATGAGACTTTTTGGGCTCTTGCATGAATTGACTAAGAGTCTGCACTGCAAACACAATGTCTGGCCTAGTGATGGTGAGATAGATCGGCCTACCAATCAGTCGTTGATACTCAGTTGCATCAGATAGTATCTCGTCATTCGTAACACCAGTGTGTCTATCAAACTCTGCAGAAGTAAATTTTTGATTGAGATCAATTGGGGTCAGAACAGATTTGGCACCTCCTAGGCCAAGATCCGAAATCAATTGGAGACAATACTTTCTTTGGTTCAAAAGTATTCCATTCTTGGACCTTAACACTTCAATTCCCAGGAAGTACTTAAGATCACCAAGATCCTTGACTTTAAACTGTTGGTGAAGCACCTCTTTAGTCTCATTGATAAACTGTGTGTTGTTTCCAGTTATCGACAAATCGTCCACATATACTAACACTGCCACAAAGTCTTCACCATTTCTCTTAGTAAATAAGGAGTAGTCATAAATACTCTGAACATATCCTGCAGCTATGAGGGCCTCACTGAGCTTGATATTCCATTGCCTTGAAGCTTAAGCCATATAGTGATTTCAGTAGCCTGCAAACCTTTGTCTCCCCCTGCTTTATGAAACCTTGAGGGAGTTCCATGTACACTTCCTCATACAAATCACCCTGTAGAAAGGCATTGTACATATCCATTTGTGAAATATTCCATCCCCTGGAAACAACAAGTGCAATAACAGATCTCACAGTAACCATTTTTGCAATTGGTGAGAAGGTTTCATTGTAGTCTAAACCTTCCCTTTGACTATATCCCTTAGCAACCAATCTTGCCTTAAACCTTTCTACTTCTCCACTAGCTTTGTACTTGATCGTATATACCCACTTTGACCCAATGGCCTTCTTTCTTTTTGGTAAATCAACAACATCCCAAGTCTTGTTGTCTTCTAGTGCCTTAATCTCCATTTCTATAGCTTCAATCCACCTTCTTTCCTTTGAATCCTCGACAAAGTTCTTTGGCTCAGTCATCACAGAAATGTTGGCTAGAAAACTTCTGCATTTATCCTTCAACTTGTCATAAAACAAGTAGTTAGATAATGGATAAGAAGATCTCTAACTTCTTTTTGTGGTTACATAATCGTGCAGCTATAAAGGCTTCTTTGAGGTTCTTTTTGATCTCCTTATTTCATTGCTTTCCAGTTCTACAACTGGTGAGACAGTGACATCACTTTGCAATATAGATTGTTGTGCTGGTGTTGATATCCTTGCACCATCTGAACTAGATTCACCAACTTTTGCTTCAGACATGTCTATGTTGTTGTCTTCTGCAACTGCTAATAAATGTTGTTCATCCTGTGCATATTCTTCTATGTTCTCACTCTCCACGTTTGTTGACAAGTGCTGCTCAATATGAGCATTTTCTGCAGCTTCTCCATTCTCATTTCTTCTAGCATCAACTGATGTGTCTGTGTCATGACATCTTGGCTCAGTTGCCTCATTCGTGCTATCATGTCCAGTCCTTTCAGGTTGCAAATCTCCACTGTTGAGAGGTTGTGTTGCAAATATCTCTATTGTTGTGTGCTCCCCTGTAATTGGGACTTGAGAGATTGACTTAGAAAATGGAAATATATGCTCCTTGAACATTACATCTCTGCAGACAAAGAAACAGTTAGTAGATAAATCCATCAGTCTATATCCCTTCTGTATTTCTGCATATCCAAGAAATATGGATGCTCTTGCTCTGGGTGAAAACTTGTCTTTTTTGATCATGTTAGTAGCATAGCAAAGGCATCGAAACACTCTTAAATGACTCAAGCTAGGTGACTTCTTATGTAGAACCTCATATGGAGATTTTCCATTTAGCAAAGCAGTAGGCAACTTGTTTATCACATACACTGCTGCATTAACACACTCACCCAGAATATTGTAGGAGTACTAGCTTGAAATTTCATTGCTCTTGTTATGTCTAGGATATGCCTATCTTTCCTCTCCACCACTCCATTTTGTTGTGGAGTGTATACACAACTGCTTTGATGAATTATCCCATAAGAGTTAATCAATTCTGTCATGTGTTTATTAAAAAATTTTGTTCCATTGTCTGTTCTAATCAATTTTACCTTAGACTGAAATTGTGTTTGTAATATAGGTAGGAATTTTCTAAGCACCACAACAACATCACTCTTCAATTGAAGCAAATGTATCCAAGTATATCTTGTATTATCATCCACAATAGTCAGAAAGAAGTGTTCCCTATCATGAGTTGGGTATTTATATGGTCCCCAAACATCCAAATGCAAGAGAGAAATAGGTTTCTCACTTGTAGTTAAACTTCTAGGAAGCACTAATCTACTTTGCTTAGCAAGAGGACATACATGATAGTCATTGTTTACTGCTATGTCTACATCTTTAATATGAAAGAAATCTATATTATTCATAGTACTAACTGAAGCATGGCCTAATATTCTATGCCAAAGTGCTCCATCTTCCTCATCCTTCCTTGTGCTTGTAGATGCGTACATGTTTTGCTATCGGGGCTCGGCTATTCTACATGGACACGATTCATTCAACCGTTTGGCACATTACAAATTTTTTCCTATCGAGACCCATTTACATAACATCTGAGGGTGATGTCCCCCAGTATTTGAGGTTGATTTCAAAGAAGCCTTGGATACTGTTGAATTATTCCCAGGTAGCACATAGTTATTTCCTCGTTAAAAACCTCACCAGAAAACTCATTTGGGATAAAAACCGGTCTAAGGAAAAAAAAGAGCAAGCATACTTTAAAACCTGAGGTCTCGATCTCTTGGGTTGGGTACCTGCAATAAGTTAGTTTCTCATATTTAAGCAAACAAAAAGGGAAAATCCATACCTTAACAATAATATCGCTTGAGAAGTGATATGTTCCAATTGTTTGATAATGGCTCACTGTCCATTGTTCCAAGCTTGTATGACCCTTTACCGACTATGTCGAGAATCTTATAGGGCCCTTCCTAATTAGGACCGAGTTTTCCTTCGTTAGGGTCTCGAGAATTGATTGTGATTTTCCTTAAGACCAAGTCCCGGACTCTGAAGTGTCGAAGATTGGTTCTTCTGTTGTAGTATCTCTCAATTCGTTATTTTTGGGCGGCTATTCGAACGAGCGCCGCTTCTCGTCTTTCATCCAATAATTCGACGCTAGAATTCATTGCTTCGCGATTTGATTCTTCCGTTGCATGTCGAAATCTGGCGCTGGGCTCTCCGACTTTGATGGGTATTAAGGCTTCAGAGCCGTAGACCAAAGAAAATGGGGTTGCCCTGGTGCTGGATTTCGATGTCGTTCTATATGCCTATAGATTCTCGGGAAACTTTTCTCTCCACTTCCCTTTGGCTTCGTTTAACCTTTTCTTCAAGTTTTGGATGATAGTTTTGTTTGTTGATTTGACCTGTCCGTTTCCACTAGGGTGATATGGCGTCGATAGTATCCTCTTTATTTTGTGGTCTTCGAGGAATTTTGTTACCTTACTTGCCATTATCACACACTATTTCAGCAGGTATCCCGAATCGACATGCAATGTGATCCCATATAAAGTCGATCACTTCTTTTTCCCTAAATTTTTCGAAGGCCTGTGCTTCAACCCATTTAGAGAAATAGTTAGTCATAAACAATATGAATCTAGCTTTACCTGGGGCAGATGGTAGAGGTCCGACGATGTCCATCCCCCATTTCATGAATGGCCACGGGGATAGGACCGAGTGAAGCTGTTCACCAGGATGATGAATCATCGGTGCGAACCTTTGACATTTATCGCAGTTTCGAACGAACTCCTTAGCGTCCTTCTCCATGCTATCCCAATAGTATCCTGCTCTGATGACCTTTCAGACTAGTGATTCGGCACCAGAATGGTTTCCATAAGTGCCTTCATGGATTTCTCGTAACACATAATCGGTATCTCCCGGCCCCAGGCATACGGCCAACGGACCATCGAGCGCCCTTCTGTATAACATTCCGTCCTCGTCCAATGTGAACCAAGCTGACTTAGTTCGTAGGGTTTTTGATTCCTTGGGGTCCGAGGGTAGCCTCCCGTTTTTCAAGTATTCGATATACTTGTTTCTCCAATCCCAGGTTAAGCTTGTGGAATTTATTTCAGCGTGCCCTTCCTCAATTACAGACCTCGAGAGTTGGATGACAGTCCCCAAGTTAATTTCATCTTCGTCGACTAATGATCCCAAGTTGGCGAGTGCATCGACCTCGGTATTCTGTTCCCGGGGTACATGTTGCAGAGTCCATTCTTTGAAGCGGTGCAAAGTGATTTGTAACTTGTCTAAATATATTTGAATCATATCTTCTCGTACCTCGAAAGTGTCGTTTACCTGGTTAACTACCAATAGGGAGTCACTGTTAGCTTCAATGACTTCCGCTCCCAAGTTCTTTGCTAATTCATGACCTGCCATCATAGCCTCATACTCGGCCTCGTTGTTAGTTAGCTTAACAGTTTTAATCGATTGTCTAACAATATTGCTCGTAGGCAGTTTTAAAACATACCGAGTCTGTACCCTTTCACGTTCGAGGCTCCATCCGTAAAGAGGGTCCATACCCCAGAGGAGGTTCCCAATTTTAGCAGTAGTTCTTTTTCTACTTCGGGTACGAGGGTAGGCAAAAAATCTGCCACGAAGTTTGCTAATATTTGAGACTTGATGGCCATTCGGGGCTGATACTAAATATCGTACCCGCCAAGTTCGACGGCCCATTTGGCCAGTCAGCCCGATAATTCGGGCTTATGCAATATATTTCGAAGGGGATATGTGGTGATGACACATATAGGATGACACTGAAAATATGGCTTTAGTTTTCGAGATGCGCTTATTAGTGCAAGTGCTAGTTTTTCTAGGTGCGGGTATCTGGTTTCAACATCTCCTAAAGTTTGACTTTCGTAGTAAACTAGGAACTGCATACCTTGTTCTTCTCGGACTAGCACCCCACTTACCGTTATCTCGGATGCCAAATATATATATAACTTCTCATCTGCCTTTGGGGTGTGGAGCAAAGGTGGTCTCGATAGATATCGTTTCAGCTCCTCTAATGCTTGCTGACATTCCGGAGTCCATGTAAAGTCATTTTTCTTTTTAAGCAAGGAGAAAAACCTGTAACTCCGATCCGATGACCTCGAAATGAACCGACCCAGGGAAACTATTCGTCTGGTTAGCCTCTGAACAGCTTTTACACTGTCCACGACAGTGATGTCCTCGATGGCTTTGATTTTGTCGGGGTTGATCTCAATTCCCCGGTTTGACACCATAAAGCCAAGGAATTTGCCCGAGCCGACCCCAAATGCACACTTCTCGGGTTGAGTTTCATGTTGTACTTCCTCAAGATCTCGAAGGTTTCTTGTAAATAAGTCAAATGGTCCTCTGTGCGCAGGGATTTAACTAACATGTCATCAATGTAAACTTTCATTGATTTCTCTATCTGTTCTTCGAACATCTTGTTAACTAGGCGTTGATATATAGCCCCCGCCTTTTATATCCCAAAGGGCGTTACGTTATAGAAGTAGGTTCCATACTTAGTGATAAAAGAGGTTTTTCCTGGTCTTCTGGGTACATCTGAATTTGGTTGTACCCAGAATAGGCGTCAAGAAATGAAAGTATCTCATGGCCAGCCGTGGCGTCGATCATTCGTTCGATGTTAGGCAAAGGGAAAGAGTCCTTTGGACATGATTTATTTAGATCTTTATAATCTACACACATTCTAAGCTTGTTCCCCCTTTTAGGGACTACGACTACGTTGGTTAAACCCTAAACCCTAAACCACTCCAGATATTTGACTTCCCGAATGGACCCTATTTTAAGGAGTTTAGTTACCTCTTCTTTTATAAAGGTGTGCTTCACCTCGGACTAAGGCCTTCTCTTCTGCTTTATCGGTCTGAACTTGAGATCCAGGCTAAACTGATGAGATGTAATCTCGAGCGAGATTCCTATCAGATCTAGATGGGACCACGCAATGCAATCCATGTTATCAATAAGAAATCAAATGAGATTTTTCCTAAGTTCGGGGGTTAATCCCGTTCCCAGGTATACCTTGTGTTCGGGTAGATACTCGATGAGTATCACCTGTTCCAGCTCTTCGACCGTAGACTTAGTTTCATCCGATTCTTCGGGAACGACAAAGGTTCGAGGAGTGAGAAAATCCTTTTTATCATCTTCGATTACCTGTTTATCCGCTTCGGTCGAGGATGGTGGCGATGATTGCTATTTGGCTGCTTGCTTATCTTTGACGCTCGATTTTTCTGAGGTCGAGGATGTTGGTATCAGTGTCACCTCGTCGACTGCAAACATCTCCATTGCAGTGTGTTGCTCTCCGTAAACTGTTTTCAC
Organism: Nicotiana paniculata; assembly: GCA_005239505.1. Taxonomy (NCBI): domain Eukaryota; kingdom Viridiplantae; phylum Streptophyta; class Magnoliopsida; order Solanales; family Solanaceae; genus Nicotiana; species Nicotiana paniculata. The sequence goes on from MDKI01097834.1 coordinate 14,258, forward strand.
CCCATCCTCTGTTGGGAACTTCATCATCTGGTGAAGGTTCAATGGCATCGCCCTCATGTTATGGATCCACGGCCTCCCGAGCAGTGCGTTATACCTCATGTCACCTTCGATGACGTGAAATTTCGTGTCCTGGATGGTCCTGGCCACGTTTACTAGTATGATTATTTCTCCCTTTGTTGTCTCTCTAGCCATGTTAAAATCGTTCAAGACCCGAGATGCGGGCACAATTTGATCAAGTAGGCCGAGCTGTTGTACGACCCTCAACCTGATTATGTTTGTCGAGCTACCTGGATCCACAAGAACACATTTAACTTGAACTTTATTTAACAAGATAGAAATTACCAGAGCGTCGTTACGCGGTTGTGAAAGGCCTTCTGCCTCATCGTCGTTTAATGTAATGCTGCCTTCGGGCATGTAATCTCGGGTCCATTTCTCCCTTGAAATTGACACTTTGGTGCGTTTGAGAACAGGTCCCTGTGGGATGTCGACTCCACCGACGATCATGTGGATAACATGCTGATGTTTTTCTTCCTCATTATTTTTGTTGACGTCTCTTTATCTGAAGTGATTTTTGGCTCTGTCGCTAAGGAATTCTCTAAGATGACCCTCGTTGAATAACCGAGTCACTTCTTCTCTCAACTGCCTACAGTCTTCGGTCTTACGGTCGTGTGTGCCATGGTACTTGCACATTAAGTTAGGATTTCTTTGAGAAGGATCGATTTGTATCGGCCTTGGCCACCTAATGTCTTTAATCCTTTCAATGGCTGATACGATTCCCGAGGCATCGACGCTGAAGTTATACTCTGATAATCGAGTCGCTTCCATGGGATCCGCATACTTATCGAATCCAGTCTTACTCATGAGTCCCCGAGGATTATGTCCTCAGTCACCCCTTAGATCATTACGGATGGAATTACGTCTCGTATGGTTGTTTCTTCTATCTGCGGCGTACAACTGATATCGATCTTTGGTTGGCCTCGATTCTATGTCGAAATCTCTTTGGCTCTTACATGTCGACCGGCTCGGGTGTACTAAACCCGAGGGGGCTCCCAGTTGGTCATCCTCAACTCTAATCTTCGACTGAATCGATTGTGAACATCCGCCCAAGTCACAACCGGGTATTTTATCAAATTTTGTTTCAGTAGGCGTGATGCGATCGAGCTCCTCTCGTTCAGTCCTTGTGTGAAAGCTTGGACAACCTAGTGGTCGGTAACCGATGGCAACTCCATATGTTCCATTTGGAATCGAGATACAAATTCTTATAACATCTCGTTTTCCCTTTGCTTTACCTTGAAAAGGTTTGATTTTCTTGTTGCAACTTTTATAACTCCAGCGTGCGCCTTTACAAACGAGTCTGCCAACATGGCAAATGAATCGATAGAGTTCGGAGGCAAGTTGTGATGCCAAATCATGGCTCCTTTGGATAGGGTCTCTCCGAATTTCTTCAGCAGGACTGACTCAATTTCATCATCTTCCAAATCATTTCCTATAATAGCGCACATATAAGAGGTAACGTGCTCATTGGGGTCCGAGGTCCCGTTGTATTTTGGTATGTCGGGTATCTTGAATTTCTTCGATATGGGCTTTGGAGCCGCACTTGGAGGAAATGGTTTTTGTACAAATTTCTTGGAGTCCATTCCCTTTAAGATCGGTGGTGCCCCCGGAATTTGATCAACTCGAGAGTTATAGGTTTCCACCTTCTTATCGTTGGCTTCAATCTTCTTTTCCCCTGACTCTATCCTCTTAGTAAGCTCTTCGAGCATTCTTATTATAGCAGGGTCGGTCGTCGAAGTATTGTCACCTGATCTTTCAGGCACTGGCTCGGTACGACGAGTAGCTTCTTGTTCGACCCTATTCGGAGTATGGTGTTGATTTTGCAACTGGGCAATAGCATTCTGTTGGGCTTACAACATTTCAAATATGACTTGGAGACTAACACTTTCGTATCCTCTATCGTGGGTACCTCGACCGTCGGTCAGACCTTCTCTGCGTACGCTTCCATCGGGGCATCCGCCTAAATCTGCATTCAAAGCAATGTGTGAACCGACGTTGACTGGGTTAGCGGGTTGCGCTCCTCCGAGACCAGTTTGTGGGACCTTGGTCCTGGAGCTAAAACATTCTCGTTCTCCCCGTGGAGTCCCAGGCCGTTGTCACCATGTGTGGCTGTGTTTTGTGAGTTTGACATGATTTATCCTGAAACAAAATTCTTGGCAATAAGTAAGCGTAAAATAGTGTGTGATACCAAAATTAACACTGAAAAATCACTATTATCCTTAGTCCCACGGTAGGCGCCAAACTGTTTACCTCGAAATACGAGTAACAATTAAATTTATAATATGGTTATAAGGATATGCGATCCCATTCAATGCTAATTGGTAAATAATTAGGAAATGTATTAGATTCGAGAATAATTTGCCAAGAACAGTAAGAATAACTATAATAATGCGAACAACTCAAATGCGGAGAATTAACAGTAAATAAAAGAGCTTTGTATTTAGCAGTGTGAGTAAGAACTAGAGCCTTGTGATAATTGTGTTGATGGATCCGTACAAATGAATAGGGTTCCTCTTTATATAATAGAGGAATCCTAAATAAGGAATGATTCTAGTTGCGGAAGTAAGATATATGATTGACATTATTAACCGCCAATAGCTCTACCGGCTCCGAGATTCTCTCCGAGATTGATGATTGAGCGCGAATATTTCGCGATTCTGTTACTGTGGTATCGATCTAGTCTGACCTCGATCCATCGGTCTACACATTCCTCGAGCCCGGGCTTACTTTGATGCGTACTTGCTTTCGGGGAGGACTTGCTTTCGAGGTACGCCCTCGAGGCCTTATAATCGAGCATCTCGATTTTACCGTACACAACATAATATATACATATACATATTTTATAAAAATTACCTAACTACACAGTATAATTTTTCGACAAAGGGGTGTCGGTTTAAACCCCTTAAGTGCATGTGGCTCCGCCACCGGATACATGTATCGCATATGAATTTTTTGAACTTGATTTTAACTATGAATTTTTGTACCAAATCAGTCAAAATCACCTTCAATCTTCCTCAACTTTTGTATATTGACTCGCCTATACATTTTCAATGAATTTCAACCATACCCATTGAAAAATGTCCCTTTTTGCTTAGTTTTTAGAATCTTGTATATATATATTTTTTGTATTTCATCTTCTTATTTTCTACCTCATTATCTTTTCGTCCTGCATCTAAAGTTGCTAATCACGTTTAAAAATATGGAAGGAGATCTTTGCGTGTGATTCTTGGAGAGAAAGAACCTTATTTATTTGAGTTTTCAATTTTTATATGTGCTTGGCTAGTTTGTCTATAATTAATAGCTAGGTTGGTAAGTTGGACTTAATTGGGACATTTTTGTAAGATTCCCAATTATTTTTATCCACGGGGCTCGAACCCAATACATCTAATTAAAGTAGAGAAATTTTCAGAAACCACTATTGTTTAGTGGCTATTAACTTCATATAGCTACCATATATATATAATTACTTCCTATAGATACTATTTAGTTGTTACGGTAGTGTATTCGTTGTATTCGCGCTGCTGTATTCATGAATACAACAGCAAAAAGCGCCTAAAGATCATGGTAGTCCAGCTGTGCGCGCATGTATTCCTGTGTATTCGCGACATGTATTCGTGAATACAACGGGTACGCATATGTATTCACATGTATTCGCGTTGCAATATTCATGAATACAGTGGTAAAAAACGCCTACAATCAAGGCAATCCAGTTGTATGCGCATGTATTCACATGTATTCGCGCCATGTATTCATGAATACATCAGTAAAAAATGCCTAAAATCAGGGCAGTTCAGCTCTACGCGCATGTATTTACATGTATTCGCGCTGCTGTATTCATGAATACAGCAGTAATAAGCGCCTAAAATCAGGGTAGTCTAGTTGTATGCGCATGTATTCCACATGTATTCGCGCCATATATTCATGAATATAATAGTGGCTATCACATTAAAAATAGGTATGTCCAGTTGTCTAAGAGAAAGGAAAAACATAAATAGCGTACTTCATGCCTTATTTCATGCCTCAATGGTAGTATATATCATAAATACTTATTTTGCTATAAAAAATATAAAATGTAGCTATAGAAAATAATATTTTAAAATAATTTTGATTTATAATAAATAGGGTGTATACATTTATTATGGGAGGTTAAATTTCCATTAAAGTAAGTCGGATCATATCCATCTCACCACAATCTTTAGAGGTATGACCCAATTATGTATTCTAAAGTTAAAAAGTAAAATGTTTTATAAAAAGTAAAAGTAACTTTTATTTTAGTATTGATGTAACAATTTGAACAAAACTTGAAAAAAGAAAATCACACAACCCCCCCCCCCCCCTCCCCCAAACCTTTACTATAAATATAAAAATTTTCATTATTTAAATTTTATGACTGACATCATTAGTGAGATACCTATATTATTCTTTTCTTTTTTATATTTCTCACTAGTAAAACATGTAATGAACTTTTAGAGTCTGTTTTTTGACATCTTCGGTAGTCCAAGCTTATTTTTTATCTTTCTCATCAGAAAACATGTATTATATTTTTATATTCTCTTTCTTAGTTTTTACAAAAAAGCTTTAGTTTTCGTTAAGTTATATTGCTATGTAAAAAGTAAAAGAGTATTATTTTTTTCTATAGAAAACAAGAGTATGTGCATTTTTTTGTTTTCTCATGTTCCAAGTGTTTCTACAAGTATATTGGAATATTAAAAAATTATTTCGGTATAATTTGGTTTTATTACTTGAGATTAACAATATCTTAGGAAAGAGATTAAATTATTTATAAAAAAATATTATTAATAACTTTCATCTAAAAAAGCTAGAAAATAGACTTCAAATAAAAATATAAATATTTTTTAAAAAAAAGTAAGGGTAAGGTCAGCATACATATTACCCTCCTTAGAACCCACTAGTGAAATTTTACTGAATCGTTATTATTATTATTAATTTTTTTTTTCTAAAATATCCTAAATTAAATTTTGGTTTTAGGACACCCATATTCCTGAGCCGCCCTTTCACTAGTAGATTTTGGTGCTATATAGAGGAAAAAGTTTAACGTGTGGTACAGTGAATTACCAAGTATTTGCAGAAAACTTGAATTCGAAAATACAAATTACGTCAAAAAGTCAAAAGCAGCAGAAAGTAATCTAAGCGATTGACCTGTCCAGCATGTTAAATAATCCCTTCGATCCACAATAAGTGATCAATTTATTTTTGACACGTCCACTAAAAAAATACTAAATTCTATACAAAAATACTTAGTATGACTAAATTATCTTTAATTAAATATTTAATGTGAGGAGTACGAATTTTTTTTAGGGATATGTACATAAGATTAATTTTGTAAAAATAAATTGAATTCTTTCTTGATTATATAAATGAGCACTTATTTTGGACCAAATTAATAATGTAAATTAGTCACTTATTATGAATCGGAGGGAGTAGGAGCGTATGATAAATATTACAATAACCAAAAAAGTTAAAAATACACTACAACGCCTTTGTTACTATCTGTAAGGGGTCATTTGGTTGGGAACAAAGTAACACGTGATTAATTATCCGGGAATTAGTTATCTCATTTTTTTTATAGGGATAAAAAAATACTACAATTTTGGAATAACTAATCTCGAGATTAGTTATAACACAATTTTATCCCAACGAAACATTGAATAAACTCATCTCAAAGTTATTCCCAGAATTAATTATCCCTTATCCCTCGTACCAAACTCGATCTAAGATTATATGTAAATAATTTTTTTTTTTGAAGCATTGCTGATGTCCTGTAACTATAAACAATGTCAAAGCCATTTTTAGTTTGAGTTTCTGTCTAATATTTCAATCAGCAGTATTTGTGATTATTTTGATATTATGATAGTTAGTAACTTATTATTTGAACCATTTGGAGTATAAAACTAAGAATTAATGTATTTTAAGAGAAAACGAGGTATACATATTGTTGGTAGGTTAGTTGTAGATTATATGTCAAATTTTAATTTTAGAAAAAGTATAATAAGAAATAATATTAGAAGATAATAACTCAAATATGCTTTTATGTAAATAAAAAAAAAAGTGGCCTTTATGTGGGTGTAATTAACTTTTCGGCTCTAGGGGCGCCTTGTTTGACGAAAGCTGTGGACTCAATGCTGTACAATTTGTGTTACTTTTTTATTTATTTATTTATTTATTACATTTTGTATTACTTAATCCTTATTAACTAAGTCACCATATTGTTAATTTTATGTTTGGCTATGTTTGACTGAAAATATTAGATGCTTCGCCGTTTGTTTAATTGGAAAAATATATAGAAGTAGGTCAAAAATAATATGATAAAGAGTTAAAAGGTAAATAGCGAAGGTATTTAGAGATGAATTGGATGATGTTGTTATTTTGTGTTATGTTTGATGGGGACTTTTGAGTTTCATTCAGCTTACTCATTTTACCGTCATAGATTAAGTTTCAAATATTTGAAATAATATTTGCAAAAATGGTTGAGCTTTCAATTTTCACTCATAAAATCTAGATTGTATTTTCATGTTCAAACATAACTATGAACTACCAGGCAAGCGCGTGAAACTCAAAAATTCATTAATTTAAGAATAAATTTAAAATGATTTGCTAATGATAGTAATTGTATTAATGGCTTAAATAATGGATGATAATTTTAAACCATGATCCAAATTTGGCTGGGCAATAATTATTACAATGAAGGAAAATCTTAAAATAACGATATAGGTCACGAGTTCAACGGTGAATACATTTTACCTTTATCTGATTCTATAGTTGTAACCATAAAATCATGTTAAGCAGCCTATATCTTTCCCCTTGAGATGACAATGTTTTGTGCATCGAACCGTTTTTTTTTTTTAGCTATTCTTACAATACAAGTAGCAGTTCCTTTGACTGGCCCGCATTTCGCTGTCCTTGTCTTGGTTGGCTGTATTTTCTACTTTCTTTTTTTTTCACACAAAAAGTTTAAAAGAAAAATTATATTAATATATACATCTTTTACGTGTTTCAGGTTCTAGCCTCTGTGCAAAGAACCTAAATCGACATCAATGGAAGATAGGAATTTGATTTCTGTAAAACCTGTGACCAAAAGATGGAAAGAAGGTCAACAAAAAGTAGGACCTCATAAATTAAAACCTACTTCATATTCTTCTGCTTCCACATCAACTCAAACTCATCCTTCACCCAAGGTTTCATTTCTACTTTATGCCTTTATTTGGGCAGTCAGTGTTTTATTTTAATTTTTGATTTGGAAGACTTTTGTCTAGTGATTTTTTTTAGTAAATAATATTGTGTTTGTTTTGGTTGCAGATTAAGAGGGTGCAGTTAGATAGAAAAAATATGGTTCCTAAAAAGCCTAGAAGTTTTAAATCTAAGGCGAAGCAAGTGAGAATATTCACTAATTCTTTTGTGTTCTGTTCTTTTGTTTGAGGATCTAGTGAACCTGATGCTTGATTTCCGTTATAGATATTTTTATGTGTGATATTCTGATTAGATTTGCCCCTAATTGCTCATGAGTTTTCTGCTTGAAATCCATTAATTTGTCTATGGATTTGGGTGATAGATATTATTTCCTGCTAGTAATTGTAGGATATTTTCAGTTTTATTTATTTATTTATTTTTACTTTGGTTAATGGATGAGAAAGATGCTGAGCAACCAACTGTACATAGTTCTGGTTCTGGAAAGGGGTCTGGATGGGGAGGGGATGATGTGTCCTTAGGCGATTGCACGCTCTAGACGTGTAGCACTGGCACACTTGTCCTTCGTCTGCAGCTGCTTCTACGAGTTGTTCCCTCCTTAAGTTTACTTGCACTGGCTCTAGACGTGTAGCACTGGCACGCTTGTCCTTCGTCTGCAGCTGCTTCTACGAGTTGTTTCCCTCCTTAAGTTTACTTGTACTGGAGGAGAAGAATGAAAAGGGGCCGATACTGAGCCGTAGTTTTAACCTGAGTGTGAAACTGTTTTGAATCTGTAGTCTGGAAGATGCTCATGCCCTTGTTCCTAGAGTTAAATTGATCAGGATGGTTACTCGATATTGAACCTTAGATTTCCTCATTCATCCATGCTCCTTTCATCTCTTGACCTTTATAGTTTGAATAAACGTTAGGTGAAGATACACACAAGAATTCAAAAATCTAGCTTTGTACGAGAACTTAGAACCTCTAAGATAATTAATGGATCAGTTGATGTAGTTTTCTACATTCTATGTGCTCTTCTTTTACCTGATAATGCATTAAGCTCTTACAAGCACATCCAATTTCCTATTTTCTATTTTATTGTTTGGTCCTATGTTAATATGCAAGGTTTGAGGCTATTGGCTTGTATATAGAGTGTTTTAATGTACACCATATAGCATATAACTTTTGATGTAATGATGTGAATGATTTAGTGGTAAAGTTGTAGACTTAAAGAAAAGGGAATACCACTGTTATTGGAAATTTTGTAGACGGAAAGCTCGGAAAATTGCAACTGCATGGAGAAACTAGTGATAATTCACTATTTGCTGCCTAAGGAATATTATACAAAGAGATAGTCTTGGCCTGTATGAGGAGATCTTTAAAGCACTTGATATGCTCCCGTTATTTTTGTTTTGCTCTGTTTGTTGTCATATTTTTTTTTTTTGGATTATGGTGTCCAGGCCAATATGCTCCTGTTGTTCACTTAGTTTGGTTGTGTAGGACGTGTTTCACCATGTCTAAGCACAAACAATATTACTTGATTTAATTGATGTGTAATTGTCGGTGAAGTGGCTCTGTTTTATTCCACTGGAAGCCTTGCAGAAAATAAGTAAATTTTTACTTCTCCTCTGTAGGTCTCTTTCACTTCTTCCGTTGGAGACATAGCATCTCTTTTGAAGCCTGCATTTGTTTCTTACTTGCTGATAATATGTAGTACTCTATGTTGATTCTTTTTTCCATTCTTTTTTTGAACTACTAGCTAGCCAGTTATAATTTATATTTGTGGCACTCTTGAAATTTCAGTACACTCTTGTGTTATGCCCTTCTGTTATTGATTACCTACGAAATTATGACAGAGAAACTTTTTAATGCTGTACAGGTGAAATCTAATCATCCCAGAAAGGCTGAGAGGTTGGCATTTTATTCGATTAGATATTATTCTTTCCTACCCCCAAATCTCCACTTCTTTCTCTTTCTTGATAGTAACTCAAGCAAATTTCTGAATGTTTTGAATTTATAGCAGTAAACTTAAGGGGACAAATAAGAGGACAAGGATAAATGACCTATATGATGATGTTGAAGCTAAATTTTCTGTTATGGAGCGAGCAGAAAGGGTTTTGTCAAGCCTAGCAGATGAATTTCCCAGCTTTGCTAAGTGTATGCTCCCTTCGAATGTTGCTCATGGATTTTGGCTGGTAAGCCTGAAACGACATAACCTTTTTGAGCAAAAAAGTAGACTAAATATCTTTGTCTTGGAGCTTCATAGAGATGGAATTTAAACAAACTATTTTCGTCTAACTTCGATTATTTTTCTTCCTTTTTGCTACGGTAGCATCTTCCAAAGTCATTCTGCAATATGCATTTACCAAGTCATGATACCACCGTCATTTTGGTTGATGAGTGGGGTAATGAGTACAAGACAAGTTATCTTCTAGAAAGGAATGGTCTAAGTGCTGGTTGGAGAGGATTTTCCATGTCTCACAGATTACTTAAAGGAGATCTTCTGATTTTTCGCTTGATTGAACCTTGCAAATTAAAGGTATCAAAATCTTTATGCATACTTAGTTAAGCCTAAATATTTCGTGTTATTGGATGAACGAAGATATTTATTTCATCCTAACACAGAATATGTTTGTAATTACACTTTTAATGTTTGTATAGAGTATTACATTGAGCTTGGTAAAGAGGCATCTAAATTAATTGTTCAAATATTTGGAGAAGTAGAGTAGGTAGTTAATAGGATGTCATATTAAGTTTGAATAACAAAATATACTACTTTATAATTGTTAGACATATTGGGAGGGAGGGGTGTTTTCAACCAAAGGAATTGGACAGACCTTGACTTTTGCTATTATTTGAGGCTAGGATGGTTTGTTACACGGCTATCGGACTGTGAGAATTCAATCTGACTTTTAAAATGCTGACAGTTGGAAATTGCCAATGTTGTCTTACCATGAAATTAGATAAAGACTACAGAGGAATAATAAAGGCAGCATGGGTAGCTGATAGCAATTCAATGAGTATACTTAGTTACACATAGAAACTGCCAATCTGGAGTTCCTCCATTTTACTAAAGGGTTTAAATTGGTTTGGGTCTATGAACCAATTAGTGCAAATGCATTTCATTCTTTTTTTGTTCTTTTGGATTGTGATTCATACTTCCCAAAGAAACATTTATTTTGAAAAGGATAAATTAGTTGAGTCTGGTAAATTTCTCACAGTTGCATCAACTCGCTGTTCTCGATATCATTCTAGTGAATGGTCACTACCAGTCTTGTTCATCTGATATATATAGCTAGATTTAACATGATGGTCCAATTTGCCAATGTGGCCTACTTGTTATTGCCTTTTTTCAAGAAAGAAGTATATCTAGCAAAATCCATTTATGACTTTTTTTCTGGGGCCAAGAGGGGTTGATATCGCAGCCAAAGCTAACAGGTTAAGGGGGTAAAATTAACCTCTTTTTTCTGTCTGAATTCTGCTTTTTGTAAAATTAAGGTTGTAGCATATGTTAATCTTACTAATATAACTGGCCACTGGTTGAATATCTCGCAAATTAAATTGGACGCCAATTGCCTCGGCAGTTGTTGAAAGAACTTGATTGCGGACAATGAAAATTGTAGGAGGTAAACTGAGAGAGGAAAGTAATAGGAACTAATAATTCGCCTGGAAGCTGGGAGAGTATGATCAATTGGGGCTTTTTGAACTCTTACAATTCCTGCACTTATACACTCGACCATGATAACCTTAACACTTGGTTTTATTATGTATTTTCTGATTATTAACAATGATGTTTCTAGGTCTATATAATCCGAGTAAATGGTCGAGACGTAGTAGATGCAGCTCTTTGCCTCATGAATTTTGACGCTTTGAAGAAATCAACAGATCTTGGTAATCTTGTCTTTTCTACTTGTGCACTTGTGTTGCTTTAAAGTGACGGATTTCCACACTTGGTTGTTGATCTCCCTTCTTTTCCTCTTTTTGCTTCGAATGAGAAGATCTTGCGCAGAAAGATAATAGGAAGCGAAAAAAAGCAAAGCGTTTGGTAGAGCCTTTTTACGTCGATTTTTCTAAACCAAAAGAGTATATTGAGAATGACAGCCATAGTGCCGTTGATTTGAATGTTTCACCTTCAGTGCACCGATCTGAAACTAACAGTGAAGTTCTGGATTCCGAGGTTCCAGAAGGTACGAGATACTCTTAATTCTGTTGCATATAAATGTGTTCGGAAACCTTTATGACATACAGGGTTCATTGCAGGTTCAGATGTTATCAACCGCATGCAATCTAATGAAATATGCTACTCTGAAACATCATTTTTACATGATAATCCTCAAAAGAGCATAAGTTGTAGGTAGATTGCAGAGGACTTTTGACCATTTATTTGAACTAACCAGTTCTATCATGAGAAGCTCCAGAGAAATGCAGCACACAACTTAGAGTAATATCCAGAAGAAAGATTTTGAACTGAAGCATCTGATGAGCATATATGTGGCAGATGGCATGAATGATGCAGAAGTTGACTCTTCCAAGTGAAATCTTTTGGATGTATAATGTGTTTGTGTTCCTAACACTTTACTGACTCTTCAAAGAAAATACCTTGTCCAATAGATTCGAAAGATGTAATCTTGAGATGATAGCATGATATGTACACTTGTCATATTTGTACATAGACGCACACAAAAATGTAGTTGGATATCTGCAATTCTGCACAACACTGACCAATGAATTTCTTATTCATTTGAAATTTACAAGTTCTACCAAAATCCGTGTTTAACTTCAAGTATCTTTTGAAATTTACAAGTATTCCAAGCTCAGTGTTTAACATCAAGTAATTTTTCTTTTTTTGATGATACGCTACTGTGGCTATTATTTTGTAATTTTTTTTTAACCTTGAGTGATGTATGGGCCAAAAATTATCTTTGATATGATTAAAGCTTTTTTTTTTTTGATAAGGTTGATATGATTAAAGCTTATCAGCATTAGGAGGGCCTTCATGGGCTGCCATGTGTCAGCGGTATGAATGCGACAAAGGCATGCCCAAGGTCGAAGTGGTCCCTTAAGAGATGAAGGGCGGAGTCGATGAGTCATCGAAGATCAAGGTCGAGGTTGAGCATTCATCGTAGACAGGGTGATAGCGACTAGTTTTAAGATAAGACACTAAAGAGAATATTTCCAGTGGATATTCTTTGGACCTGTACTATTAGAGTTTTTAGGTAATATACAACTGCGACAACAATGACCCTGTGAAATATCACTAGTGGGGTCTGCGGAGGACAAGTATGCAGACCTTATCCCTACCCCGAGGGGGTAGAGAAGCTGTTTCCGATTAGGGTTTTTAGTATGCTCCATATAAATAGAAAGAGACACAATGATAAGGGACATAAGATATTCACTTGTAAGAAAATACATTGACTTTTTCAATAGAATTCGGCTTTATTGCAAACATACATCATATACCTTTTTGGCCAAATGGCCTAGTAGACCCCTATACTTATTCGGGTTTGACATTCCGATCCCCCTACTTCACTTGTTTTCATTCAAACACTTTTATTGTTCAAAACTATTATCTTAAACCCCTCTCCCTCGCGTGTTCTTCAAATGCGCTGATGTGGATGACACATCCGTATCCATCTCAGATTTTCTATGACATGTCATCTTTGTCTTCAAATTTTTTAATTTTGGTTTTCCTTTTTCACGCAAGAATTAACACACACCATGTATGCGAAGAAAATTGACTCCCACGCACACATCACTTCAAACTTTTTACCATTTTCAGATTCTCCATTCCTTTTCTACAATTTTGGATTTTTCACCCAGTTTTAACCACCAAAACACAACCTCCACAACATGGATAAAAACTCAATAGTTACGATCAACAGACTTAACAGCATCAATTGTAAACAACAACAGATCCAGAATTCTCATTTTTAAAATTGCTATTCGTCTGCAAACAGTGAAATAAATCAGAAATCTTGAGAATAAAAACATCAATTACACAAGAATAAAAGAAATTGCTTGGAAAGAGAAATACAATATAGAGAAGAAAGTGAAGTGAAAAAATAACTTACTGAGAATCAAGAATTATTTTTGAGAAGTGGGTATGATTCAAAATAATTTTTTTTATGTGATTTATGGGTCTGATTTGGGAAGAAATGAGAAGAAAGTGAAGTGAAAAAATAACCTACTGAGAATCAAGAATTATTTGAGAAGCGGGTATGATTCAAAATTTATTTTATTTTATATGATTTATGGGTCTGATTTGGGAGGAAGAGGGGTGTGGGTGCAGAACGAGGGGGAGAGGGGTCTGAAGAAGAAGAAGAAGAGAAGAGGCGGGTGGAGGGGGGCAGAGCGAGGGGGAGAGGGGTCAGAAGAAGAAGAAGA
>MDKI01201700.1:0-20110 GCA_005239505.1 Nicotiana paniculata
ATCAGAATTCACAAGACTCCACAATGTCTAGCATTATCACAGTCTCACTACATTGAAAAGGTAATTGACAAATTCAAGTATTTGGATTTCAAAATTACCAAGACTCCAATTGACGTGAGTTATGCACTTCAAAAGAATGAAGGTGAAAGTGACTCACAACTGGACTATGCAGGAGTGTTGGGAAGTTTGATGTATATAATGAATTGTACGTGACTAGATATAGCATGTGCTATTAGCAAACTGAGTCGATTTAGAAGTAATCCCAATCAAATACATTGGATGTCAATGAAACGATTTTTGGGGTATCTAAAACATACCCAAAATTATGCTTTACATTATAACAAATATCCCTCCGTGATCGAGGGATATAGTGATGCAAATTGGATCACCGGATGATGTGAAGTTAAATCCACGAGTGGATATGTTTTCATAATTGGGGGTGGAGCAGTGTCTTGGAAATCATCCAAACAAACGTGCATTGCCCGTTCTACAATGGAATCTGAATTCATAGCTTTAGATAAGGCTGGTGAAGAAACTGAATGGATCCGAAATTTCTTGGAAGATATTCCATTTTGGCCCAAACATTTGGCACATATTTGTATACATTGTGATAGTCAAGCGACAATAGGGAGGGCAGGGAGCGTTATGTATAACGGAAAATCTCGTCATATAAGATGGAGACATAATACCGTTAGACAACTACTCTCTAGTGGTGTTATCACAATTGACTACGTAAAGTCAAGAGATAACGTGTCGGATCCACTTACAAAAGGACTATCTAGAGAGACAATTGAAAGATCATCAAAGGGAATGGGGTTAAGGCCTAGGACAAGTCTACCTAGCATACTGGAGATCCCAAGAGCTAAGTTCAAAGAGATCAAACAAAGTCATAAATGACGGTTCAACATTGTCAAATAACTCAACCCATTCTCGTGATGAAGACAATGTTCAGAAATCAAGGTAAAGCATTAAGGCTTTTTGATGAGTCAATAAAGCTGAAGGCTTTTTAATGATTTGCTAAGTCTGGAAGGATATGACCAGATAGTGTGTCTTTAGGATTACACGCTTAGGAATCACCTATGTGAGTGTGAAGTGTAAGCCGCTTCAAGAGGAATGAAAGTAAAGGCCCATTCTCTAAGCACTCATGAAACCAGGCGGTGATCATGGATGAAACGAACACAACCGTGAGAACCATAGATAGTTAAGGATAAGTTGTGTGACTTATGTTGTCTAGGTATACAACAAAGCTCGGTGGTTCAAAGATATCAACTCTACCGATTGACCAAGTATATCCGATATAAGTTCACTACGGAAAGTTTAAAGGGAAACCTACTTATCCAGATGCAATTAATTCTTGCATGTAAAACACACACACGTCCGTGCATTCCTTTATTTTATAGCCTTTCCCATTCATGTGGGGGATTGTTGGTATTTAAGCTTAGTGTAACTTAATTTTAAGCTTGGTGTAGCTTAAAGAGAATGAATGGAAAATGGTGGAAAAATAAATGGAGGGAAGTGGAATTTTGAATTAGTGCACTTTGTCCCTCATTGGAAGAAGGAAAGAAAACCTATGTGTATATATAGAGAAGCTCTTCTTCTAGCTCTTAAAGAGTTGAGAAGAAGGCAAGCCTCGCACCATCGTTGCTCGGCTCGGCTTCGGCTTCAACTTCGGATTCGGATTTGGATTAGGTCAAAGATCGATTAATTGATTAATCTTTTTGGACAAAGGTCCGGTCCGGTCCAGTCCGTTTTTCTTTCCCGGATTATTTTAAATCCATTTTTAATTTTCTTGCAATATTCACACATGTTCCAATAACTATGGTTGTTCTGAAAGGTTGCAAATCCTTTTCAGAAACAGTACAAAATTGGCTATAATATGCCTTGAATCCAGGAATTTTTACTTACTTAATTTTCTGATATTCTTCTTCTTCTTCTTCTTCTTCTTCTGCACAAAATATTCCAGTGTGTTTTACGACCATCGAGTGGTTCACCGATCACCAGAGTTTTTGGTACCGATACACCGGTGAGTTAAATCATTCTATCCTGGGAGGATATATTCCAAAACCTCGAGTACTTGAGAGGAATAATTTCCTTAAGGACACACTGTGTATTCAGTAGGCTTGATTTATTCTTATACTATTTTCACAAGAGAATTGACGTTCTAGTTCTACTAACTTTTCTATTTCTGTATTTTCAAAAAGTTTACTGTTTTATTTATTTTACAGCAATACAGATTAATAACAAGATTAAGCAAATAAAAGACGTAATAAATGGCCAAACCAATGATAAGAGTGAGTCCGAACTCGGTTAATGGCTTAGCGAGGAGCCTGCCTTCGGTTCCGAGCTCGCACTTATGAAGAACTTATGAAAAAAAACAAAAAAATAATGAATAACTTTTAGAAACAGAGAGAACAAAAGTATATTGCCTTGGTATGCATGTTACAGTATCCCTAATGAATAATTAGCTTCCCCTTTATATAGTAGGGGAATTTTACCCAAAGTACAATTCTAAAAAATGTAAAAAAATCTTCGTTTTCGCTAATCACTGATTTTCTGCCGATACGGGTCGAGATTCACGCCCTGATATCCAGTTGGGAACATATATCACGGCCCTTTGTTAGCCGCCTGCGGTCATTTGGTAATGCTCTCCGCATTCTTGGGGTTCGAACCGGACCCGGGGGACGTGGTCCCGATGGCTCCAAGGGTAGGTTTTTTGCTCGGACCCCAATACGAGTGGCTCCTGGTTTTGATTCTGATTCCTTACTTCATGTCCCTACTCCGTTTGCCTTACCCAGAAACTAGGGTGCTCATTGGACTCGGTTTTACCCGTATACAGATAGTCCCCTCATTTCATAGAGAATATGTTTTCCGGAATGATGGGAAACGATAGAGGTTTTCCGGTTCCTTCTTTTGTATGTCACGACGAGACAAAACGTCGCATCAATCGCGTCGTTCTGACTTCAAACACGTGTCGCTCATCAGCTGGCCGCCCTCGAATGCGAAGCATCATCTGTTTCCCTATAAAAGCTTCCACCCTTTGTTCCTTTTCTACTTTTCGACCAAGATATCACCTTCGAGCTTTCCAGCTATCATCAAACCTCTTTCAAACCTTCATATCTTCATCCTTGTTCTTCAATTTTCATAGTGATTTCCAGTTTTTTACCCAGATTTCCTTCAAATCTTCATACTTTGTTCTTCATCTCCAAAAATCATTCTTTAAATTTCGCATTCTTTCTTCAAATTTTCAAATCTCCCATGTAACAATGGATAAAACATCCAAATATGTTCCTCAACAAGTTGTCTCTTCATCTTCCCAACCGGCCACCGGTACTGAGACGATTGATCCTGAAGTAGTTGCCCTCATAACGCTTTTCCCGAGGTGGATGCTAACAAATCGGCCCCCAAGCCTACCTTGAAAGTGTTTATTCCCCGGGGCTGCTCAATTACAGACGACTTTAAGGTCGAGAAACCCTCACGCAAACAGGACCAGGGTGAAGGAGCATCAAGGTACATATGCTCCATGATCGAAGACATTCTTCCCAGATCGAAAGGACTGCAATTGGGAAGGCAAGGATGTAGTAGTCCCCGGGCCCGAGGACACCATTACTACCCATGTGGAGGGGTACTTAAGTGTTTACACTTACTCCTTCACACTAGGATCGGTGGACCCGATTGTTATGGACTTTTTCAAGAGGTAAGATGTGTGTCTTGAGCAAATCCATCCATCTCTATGGAGGATCGTGATCCTTCTTTACTACTTCGTGAACAAGATCGAGTTTCCTCGGTTCACGACCGATCATCTACTTTGATTATACAGTCCCCAAAATTTTCGAGGGGGACTGATCAAGCTTACTGGCCGGGCCAACAAGGGTTCTTTTCAAGTATTGACAAGTACCGAGACCGGGGCTGGAACAGACGCTTCGTTGGGGTGAATACCGGAGACTTGATTCCCCCCGAGTACATGATTTTCCTTTCCTTGAATTTCTTTCTTCTCATCCATACTTAGGGTTGTGCAGCTGTTTCCCGGGTTCCGAATGCGGTCCCAACGGCTAAAGGAATGGATTGAGGGCATCCGTACTCAGATGATGTCTCCGAGTGCGCATGGCGCGGGCTCTCGAAGGGACGGTGGGAGGCATGTTTTCATGGTAAGGCCTCTTTTAGAATAGTTAATACCACGCTTCTATCTTTCAACATAATGACTTTTCTTTCCCTCTGTTGTAGGTTTTCCTAAGACCACCAAATTTAGGCCTTCGGAAGGGGACAAATACGTGCCCTTGCCCGTTGATTCCTCCATTACGGGGAAGACCGGGGCTGCCATGGAGGAAAAGAAGAAAAGAAAGAGAAAACCTTCGGGCTCCCCAAGCTCCCAGGTGAAGAAACCAAAGAAGAGGGTGGCCCGCAAGCCCAGGAGAAGCTCTAGCTCCTAGGTGCCGGACTCCGAATCTCTCCTATGGCTCAGGGATGAGCTCATTTTTGTTACCCACGGGACGACCTTTCTCGGGGAGCAGGAGGCATCCTAGGGGGATACTCGTGAGGTCTACCCCCCTTAGACACAAGAGATTAATGTGGAGACCGGGGATGAGACTCCCAAAGACGCAAGCTCTGCTCCGAAGGAAGCGCCAGGTATAATAGAGATTTTCAGGACGCCCTCCTACACTATGTCCATGCTCGAGGAGGCCCAAGCAAGAAATGAGAAGTCCAACGAAAAGGTCCATGGTATGGAAGATCCCCTTCACTCCTTTTTCGATGGCGTGGAATCGTCTGCTTTGGAATATTTCACCGGGCTGGGCGACCTGGAAGTTCTGAAGAAGGACACATCTTCGAAAGCTGGCAGGCCGAGTTCGAGCACGAAATTGATCAACCGGTTCCCTGCTCTGAGTGTGGGCCCCGGTCGCAAGAGATCGATTATTCTGACTGTCCCAGATGATTCCCGTGTTTTATCTGCTCCTGTGGGGATATCAAGCTAACTCTGATGCTTGGTGACCGAGGAGGACCATGCAAAAATTAATGAGGTGAACATGACGTGCCTTTTCAATGAGGTGCAGCAGGCGCTGAACCAGGTAAGGCATCATTACTTTCCATTGAACTTTACTTAGGTTTTGATATTTCTCATGCTTTTCATCATTTCGCAGGCCTCAGTACTTCATCACAAGAGCTTCCTTTCGGTACCGGGTCAAGGTCAATCAGCTTGAGCTCGAGGTAAAGGAGCTAGCCCAGAAACAAATATGTTCAAGCTTCTCATCGAGCAACGAGAAAGGGTCAGCGAGAAGGGTTAATTTAGGGTGCAAATATCGTCAACAATGCATAATATAGGATACTATCACTGCGCTCGGAGGGAAGGCTTTTGGACAATTTTTTTTGAATCCAGGACCATCAGTATCGGTGGTGCTCCCAGGATTTGGTCGACCCTGGAGTTATAAGTCTCCATTTTTTTATCGTTGGCTTCGATTTTCTTTTCTCCCGATTCCACCCGTTTTGTCAGTTCCTCAAGCATCTTTATTATCTCGAGGTTGGTCCTGGGTTATGCCTCACTCGGTCTTTCTGTGACCGGTTCATTTCTGCGGGCGTTTTCCCGGGACGATTCAGGCTCAATTCTATTGGGGGCTCAACTTTGGTCCTGGAACTGGGCTATCGCTGCTTGTTGAGCCTGTACCATTTCGAAGATTATGCGCAAGTTGATCCCGTCACCTTTGTCGTCATGTGTACTCCGGGCTATCGACCAGGCTCCCCGTGAATGTTGTTTTCGGGGTCAGTAGGCAAGTTTGCTTTAATAGCCACGTGTGAGTTAGCATCAATCGGATCAACGACTGTACTCCGTTGGGGTCAGCAGGGGGCACCTCGTTGATGGTACCACGTTGTTTTTTTCGCCATGGTGGCCAGACTCAGCATCCACGTTCAAATGGGCAGATTGGGAGTTCGACATTTTTAGTTTGACCTAAAATTAACATCCCAAAGAACAAGTGTAAAATAAAGTGGGTTATGGAAATTTGTATCAAGTTGTCACTATTATCCTTAGCTCCACGGTGGCGCCAAACTGTTTATCCTAAAAACGGATAACAATTAAATTTGTAAGTGATTTTAAGGATATGTGGGTTAATTCAATACAAATGATAAACTGCGTTAAATTAAACAGATAAATTACGTAATAAATTGTCAAACCAATCAAGAGGAATGATCCCGGACTTAGTAACAACTTAATGAAATGCCTCCCTCCGATCCCGGGCTCACGTTACTGACGAATTGATGAACAAAAGTAAGAACTTTGAATAACAGAAAAAATAAGAATGTATTGCATTGATATGCGTGTTGCAGTGTGCCTAATGAATAATCAAACCTCCCCCTCCCTCTTTATATAGTTGAGGAGTGTTACCCCAAGTACAATTCCACAAAAGGTATAAATCTTCCGTTTAACTAATCAGCGATTTTCTACCGATACGTGCCGAGATTCACGCCGTGACATCTGGCTGGTCACGGATATCACAACCTTTTGTTGGTCATGGTTGATTATCCGGTAATGCTATCCGAGATTTTTGGGATTCGAACCGATCCTGGGTGTCGTGGCTCCGATATTCCTGAGGTCAGACGTTTTGCCCGGACCCCGGCTCGAGGGGCTCCTTGCCTCGATTCCGGTCCCTTACACTCACGTCTCTTCCTCCATTTACTTCACCAAAAACTGAGGCATCCCACGGGCTGGGTTTCACCCGTACACAAAATCATTTACTAAACGTAAGAGTATTTTTAGCCATTTTTCGTAGTGTAAAAGAAATTATCTGCATTAGTGGTGTATATAATTTAAACTCTATAACTATTAGCTAAACATATATACGATCATCACAGTTTAAACTACGTATGTATATTTTGAACTGATCGGTTCGACATTTTTAACAACATCAACCTGGCATAATCATAAACTCGAACTTTAACTATTTAGAAGAATGAAAACAGAATACAAATGTGTGACAAGAGTGAGTAAATTCTACGCTTTAAACCTGTTTTTGGCTTCGGTCGTTGTGCATGTGTGATTGACGCATGTGATATCATCAAATCATTCATGTGTCTACGAATACAACTTACCGACTCTCTCTATTGTATCCTTTTCTTTTTTCGCTATTTAGATCGGATCTCTCATGCTTGCGTCCTCGTGGTAATAAATGCTATAGTAGCTCAATTTGTT
This sequence comes from Nicotiana paniculata, assembly GCA_005239505.1. NCBI lineage: Eukaryota > Viridiplantae > Streptophyta > Magnoliopsida > Solanales > Solanaceae > Nicotiana > Nicotiana paniculata. The sequence continues at coordinate 7,175 of MDKI01201700.1, forward strand.
TTTTCCTTCTTTTTCTTTCTACCTATTAATTAAACAAACATTAACAACAAGAAATGAAAGTCAATGAGAAAAATAAAAAAGGAAAAAAAGAGGACATCCGATTACTTGAATTAAATTGCCCCTCATTATATTACCTTTCACACATATCATCTCTATAATTAGTTAATAAACACGTCTGGACTACATTTTCCAGCTGCATAATCATATGAAAATTAGTTTATAAGCACGCCTAAACCTGTTTTTCAGCTGCATGACAATATACCATCAATATGAACGGCATATGAACATTTTCGTCACAAAGTGTCAACGCATCTATTGCATTTTAAAAACAATATACTTATACTATGTTCGCATCTATCGATACAAAAGTGATTTAACGTAAATAAAACGTCGATATAAGAATTATTCAAAAAATATTTATAGATAATTTTCTTTAAAATGTGATCTTAAAAATAAAATAAATTATATATGATATTACTCAGCTAAAAATTTCCGATTTAACTCGTAAACATTATGGTGCCCTTTTAAAAATATGAATAGGACATGCTCAAGTATGGTCGGTTAAGGGAGCGGCACACCGACTCATTTGGTCACATGCCCAGTAAACACTTCCCGCAGCCAACGTTAGCTCACTTGTTTCTTTTAGGCCAAATACATACGGACACGTAAACTTGTCCAAAATTTTCATTTAAACATTTAGTACCTATTGAAAACCTAAAAGTCCTCCAAAAATATATTAATTAGACACATTTTGTTGAGGTAGCCAAATAATAAAGTGCGTACATTTCAAATGCGATTGACCTGGCAAAACAAGCCAATAAGACAGAGACACTTGGAACTTGATCCCAAATAATAAGAAAGGAGGAGTTTTGAGGGGGAAAAAACTCTGTTATAGATACCCCCAATCACTCTTTCTCTCTCTCCCGATATTTCCTTTTAATTTTTCCTATTATTTTTTCTTAATATTATATGAGGTTTTTGCAGCTTAAAACATGAAAAATCAGTTGTTGTAAAGTCAAAACGGGAATCTTGAGCAGAAATTGGGAATTAAAATTAATTTAACAGAGAAAAGATAATGCTTATAAAATCTTTGCAGAGGATAGAGAAAAAGGAAAATGTCTCAACTTAGCTGTCGTGAATTTCAAATAAGTTTGTGCTTGACAAATGCAAATGTTTGAGGCAATTTTTTATTTCAACACACATATCCGGCAATCGATTTAGACACTTATTTTGTATTATCAAATTTAAAAGGAAAGCTATAGCTGATTATAGTGGTGTTAGAATTGGGTTGGGATTGGAAAAATCAGATCTGAGGTATTTTCGGAGTGTTCTTGGTGGAGAAGCAAAAAGCAGGCTTGCTGCCGGCCATGAAAATTTCCGGCAACGTAGGTCGCCCTTCAGACAAAACCAGAGTAAAAGAAAAAAATATAAAAAAAAGAAAAAAAATGAATTTGCTGTTTTTTGAGATACCAAACGCGCTTTAAGAGAGTGAGAAATATACGCTTTGTCATGTCAGCAAAATGTGTATAATTGGAAGACTTTTGGAACACATTTGATGTTCGATAGGTATTAGCCCGAATTTAAGTGTCTAAATGAAAAATTCGAACAAGTTAAGATGCACCGTTGAATTATTTTATTCTTCTATGTTTAATAATCCTCCTATTTTAATTCGTTCAGACTACATCTTAGTCAGTTTTAAAATACATGATAGGCAGTGTTATTTTATGGTCTATTTACCATTATTATTTGCCTAGAACATTGTAACGGCTTTTTTTTCTAGTCAAATTCCTGAGTACTTCCAATGAAACTTCTTGAATTCTCAAGAGTCCACACTATTAAATGCCCACGGGAACAACCACCTTACATGCCGATCTGATTGGATGGATGAGATTTGAGAGAATAACTTTCAGATAATTAAATTACAAATTTTCTCTTCTAATTGGAATCACATATATTTTTTATTTTCTTAAATTATTGTTGGCTTATGACTATGTCTAGCGACCGATTGAATTTTCCTTCGGACGCGATACTTAGCTACCGTTTGAACATAAAATTGGTTGAAATTTTAAAAAATAAAATTTTAAAGATAAAAAATAACTTTTGAAAGTTAAAATTGTATTTAAACATAACTTCAAAAACTACTCTACAATAGTTTTTGGGATTTGAATATTTTGTTTTCAAAATCTGCTAAATATTTGTTAAAATCTATAAACAAACAGATATTTAAATACAATAATTGAAAAAGAACTCCCAAATCTTATGGCAAAACAGGAGGTTAATTTCCTAGGAGGAGTTTTATACTAAATTATATTTATTTATTATGATTATATTATAAATTAACATAATAATATATATTAATAACTATAATTTTGAAAACAAAATTATATATAAAAATTATATGAAGTATTCATTAGAGGGCTCCTACTTAATTACATTTTTTATACTGCCAATATATAAAAATTAAATTAAATAGGAGTTGTCATTGAGGTTCCACAGTGTCACAGTGTAGTATAAAAACTGAAAAAGAAAAGAAAAAATCAGTATATATATGTAACGGTTCGCCTCTACATATTCTAAAGTTGCTTAGCGTAACTCTTCACTCTCATTTGGCTCTTCCCCAAATCCTAAGAAAACGTGAAACACCGGTCGGATCTAGTCGGCGGCGAAAGAAACATGGCGATGTTGTTTCAAAGTTCAACTAATTCCATGCTATCCCTCAAAATTTTCCTGATTTCGACTACCGTTTTATCTGCTGGTATCATGTTAAAGCTCTCTGCTCCAGCTGTCACTGACTTCGCCGTCAGTGAAGTTCCGTCTATTTGGAACGGCGTCGTTTCCTGGCTTAAACCTCCGTACCTATACCTCCTCATCAACTGCATTATCATCACAATTGTTGCCTCGTCCAAGTTGCAGAACAAGCTCGATGAGAACTCATCTCCAGCGTTAGCGGCTGTTTCGCCGGAGAATTTGGCGCAGTTTCACCCGATTAAGGATGTAAGGCCGTCCACAGACTACTATTCTCCGGTCCTTCATGACCTGAACGGCGCCGTCTTGAAGAATCAGGCAGTGGAGACGAGGCCGATGGTTTACGAGTATCCTACTGCTGCTGCTTATGATGCAAAGGTCGAGAATGTTCCGGAAGTTTTTAACCCGTACGGTCAGGTAGATGCACGTGTATCGGAGAAAGATACATCGTTCAATGTGAATGCTTTTGTTGCTGACAGAGACGAGGTCGTGATCTCGAAATCCACTCGGGCGCCGGTGATGAGACAGGATTCTATAGATTATTCCGTTGTTTCAGGATTTTCGGCCGAGAAACCTCCAGCTTCTGCCAGATTCAGTCACCGGAAAAATGTCAAATCCAGTCCCGAAGGTAAGTCCAAATTCCTCATATATATATTTTTTTCTCAACGTATATGTCTCTCTGTGTGTGTATGAAGTCAATTCAGGCACACTTAATTGTGTGCTTTGCATCGATCTCCGGCGAAATTGGTCGATAACGGTAACTTGTGGTTCAAATTGTTACCGTTGGGGTTGGGCGGCTAGGTCCTTTGTCCAGATTTTAGAAACTAGTGGGCCTTATCCAAAGCACTTAGATTTTATTTTAAATTTAAATGTACTTGTAATGTTCCTAGTTAGTTGACGCTTTTTACTTGATGGTCCATTGAGCAGCTTATTACCAAAATTTGAGCTGACTTAAGGAACAGTTCAAAATGGATTACGGATTTGGTCTCCGTTATGTCGAAAATTATCCCTTAGAAACGGTGGGGAGACTAAAGGAAAACGACAAACACATGACTTAAAATTCGTATATTTCGCCACCTCACGGCTCACTCTTCCATACGATAAGCCCAAAAATAGTCATGTATATCCATTTTGTGCTTTCTCATCCATAGCCCATGCTTTCTTGGTTGTTAAAAATAAACGGATTACGTTATATGCATTAATATACGCTTTTATGTTAGTATAATTTAATATTTGATAGTAGATTAGTTATTAATTTAAATAGATGTTCACCTACAACAACAATTACATACCCATTATTATCTCACATTGTGAGGTAAAGGGAGGATAGTGTGTATGTCAACGTTATCCTTACCTGTTTACCTAATCTCTTACTATTCTTTGATGTCGTTAGTAATATATCAAAATAATAAAGTGGCTGACTAGATTTGGTTATACAGGTGGAAAGAAGACACTGAAAGTATCAAAGCCTAAACGGCAGGACACGCTGGAGAGTACGTGGAAGACAATAACAGAAGGGCGAGCAATGCCGTTGACGAGGCACTTGAGGAAATCTGACACGTGGGAGACACATGGTGGTCGCAACAACCCGGCTCTAACCCCACCACAGCAGAAGATGAAGAAATCCGAGACTTTCAATGACCGTAACACCGCCAACTCGCCGCTGCTGACTCCGTCACCTGGTTCAGGGAAACTTAAGAAAGAGCCATCCCTGAGTCAGGACGAGCTCAACAAGCGAGTTGAAGCTTTCATTAAGAAGTTTAATGAGGATATGAGGTTGCAAAGGCAGCAGTCATTGCAACAGTACACAGAGATGATCAATCGAGGCGCGCATTAGCTATTTCAGATGCTGTTTTTTGCATATAAACGGAGAGAAACTCTCTCTTTCCCCATGTTTGATGGCAATAGCGAAAAGTAATCTTTTATTTCATTTGGACATTATGGAATTTGATGGTCTTGACATATGATCGTATCAAATTTTCTAGTAAAAGAATTATAAAAAGTATAGCGTTTACCTTGCTGTTTTCTGGGACATAAACTTTCCTGTCCTAAGCCTGTACACTCTGGTCTGTGCAGAGTGCATTAAGCAAACAAATGAGCAAATTAGTAAAAGGAAGCTTGGCTTCCAAACAAAAAATTGGTGAAAACCTACGGAAAAACAAATTAAGCAAGAACTACTTGAGATTTCTGTCCTTTTTGGCGCGATTCTCTGTAACAGTAAAAGAGTGTATGGCATGACAGAAATTTGAGATCTATTAAATTAAAATTTAAGAAAGGAGAATCCCCTCCCGTAACACTTTGTCTTTCATGCCATGAATGAAAGCATCACATGATTATGTAGTGACTGCTAAAAGAGTAAGCGTTGATGAAAATGCAAGATAAACGCATGGTTTTTCATTTCGGGAAATAATTGATTAACTGAGATCATCAGTGTTTTATCGCAAGTGAAAGGCTCAAATTCAGTAATGAGATTAGCTACAGGACCAAGGTGAGGCGGGGAATACTAGTTTAGAAACTAACTCTCCAAATTAATAAAGAATTGTTTAGAAACTAACTCTCCAAATTGATCTTTCAAGTTCCGACAATATTGTGATTTAATTCGTTTTCCTCCAACAATATAACTAAGTCATCCTCATGGTTGATAACAGTGGACAGTCCAAATTTGAATGTCATTTAATCAAATAAGAAGATTTTTACTGTAGAATTGTATTATGATGAATGTCCAATAACAATTACATTATCCATGTAGCATTTATATTAGATTCTCAGAGTTTACAAAGTCAAAAACTAAACAAATGAAAGAAAAAGCTTTCAAGCATAACAAATAAAGAGTTTTACAGTCATGTAGCTTTCAACTATTTCAGAAAATAATAAGAACTGAACCAAAGTAGATGCGTTGCAGATCCCCCATTATTCATTAAAGCATTTGCATTCAAAGCCATACTTGTCATGCAGCCATGCCGGTGGATACCCAGTTCTTTTTTCATTGTCCCTCCCATCAAATTATTACTTTTAAAATATACTTTTTAATTTATTTGCTTTCTTTTTTACTTCTATTATTTTTGGCTACCAAAGCTAGCTGCTTGCGCACATGTCATCCTAATTTAGGTTAATTGCCAATCTTAAACATGGATATACGTAACATAATAATAACACCCACAGTGCAAAAGGAATGTTGATTTCATTATATCTTTATCATTAGAAGAAAAAATAAATTCCCAACCAGATAAAGAACAAGAAAGAAAATGTACTACTCTTTATAAATGCTTTTTGCCATACTCAATGTAAATTCTTCAATAGAAGTTGGTTATGAATAACTGCTCAGTAATTCACAACTTCAGAGGATGGGGGGTAAGATGAGCTATAACTATTTTGTCAAAATTCTCTCTTATTTATATTAGAAAAATGAAGTACTTTCAAACCAACTGAAATGATAGTAACTTCTAAACTTTTGGGTAAATCCCGCCAATCGCCTCTTTTGTCAACAATGGTTTTCTCCACTTGTTCCCTTGGTGGCTCCAACTCTTGGTTTGAAGTTGAGCGCTCTACACTCGCCATGTTGTGTGGCATGGCATTTCATTCCAAAATTCATGCATAATTGTAAAGGCGACACCTTATCAGAAGCCATCCATGCATCGGTTTTTCGCACAACAAATTAAATTTGAAATAAAGTTTCTATTGATCATAATCATTACACAAAAGCTATACGTTCTCATACATATATGATCCTATTGTTCCTTAATTCTAACTGAAGTGCATCCAATAAGTATCAATCAACATTTTCTACCTTCTACAACCTGTAGTAGGAGTGAAAGTTACAGATCCCACGTATACATCGTACCTTTGCTTGCTCATTCGTTTGAAACTTTGCTCTATGTAACTCAATGATGCTTTGCCTGAGCATAAGCAACACAAACAGTAAGAAGAAGCAGGTAAAGCTCATCCCCATTCCAGCTGTTGCTATTTGAATAGCTGATTAGCCTACATAGCCATTGTCACTGGAAAAAGCTTGTCGAGAAAGGTATAGACACCCCCACCTAATAGTAGCGCACCACTGCAAAATAAATGATTAAGCAGGCCAATATCTGGCTGAGTACTTGAAGAATGTGATTAGATGGTATTAGAGAAGAAGTGACTGAAGTAGAAGAAATTTAAGCTATCTCTGACTAATTGTGCCATTTATTTCACAAACAATTTACCTGACTGGATTGATCCATGCTGAGAACTTGCGGAATGAAAGTATACTCTGCAAATGACATGCAGTTGTTCAGTACTTAAATGGTGATAAAGATTATAATGAACGTGTGCAAGCAGGCAAGAGTAATCTTAAGAAACATGACAGAAGACAAGGAAGCAGTATGAGTGGCGTTGAAGTGGAAAAAGAATTCTTAAAACATTGTCCTCAGATGCAGAGCTCCATAATGTGGATGATGCAACATGAGGTCCTTGGACCATCTAAAAGTTACTGGCCACAATAACAATTATTTGGACCATATGGATTACCTGCAATGCTCCAGCAAAAGAGGCAGCAAGAAGTAAGGGAGTAACATAGCCAGTTGTGTATGTCAATAGCAAGCTGCCCCCAATAATTGGATCCTGTTATAGAAGATTATTAAGAAGCTAGTTATATTCGCCTAATAACCAAAATAAATAACATGCAAAGACGTGTGCAATTCTAATGGTCAATGCCAGGTGCTGAAGTATTTGATTCAAGGCATGCATTATAAAATACTTCTATATGAAAGAAATCCTGATGACATAACTCTAATTCTCTCAAAGATTAAGCAAAATGACCAAGATGGTGTCATATGCTTGTGCTTTTTGTGTCGCTCTTTTTTGGAAGGCCAAAGAAAGAAAAGAAGCAAACATAGGATAACCATCATTTCATCATCCTGAGAACCAAAATGTCAAAATTTGTAGTACCCGAGAAGTAGCTACATAGCCGAGCAAGGTTGCTAGTACTGGTGTACTGCATGGTGATGCAGCTAAGGCAAATGTAAGACCAGCCAAATAAGCTTGAACACCTGGACAATCAAATGTATAAACTGTCAAACTATAATATCCAGCTTACTGCAAGGATTGCCATACCCAAACTAACTGAGATTATGTCCCAACAAGAATGAAGGGTAAAAGTTATAGCCCATTACTTGAAGGAAAGCTAGCAGCTGCTGATCGAGGATCAAAGTTGTCGAAAAATGAGGGAAGTTGTAACTCTATTACCTGCAGCATTGTTATTGAAGGAAGACTATAAGTAAATGCATATAAGCACGGAACCAAAAATGCAAACTGAAAACTAGCAAATAATGCTTCTTCTGTGCCGTTTATATTTGCAATATTTTTTATAAAGCTCGATGATAAATTCATTCAGTTATTGCTACTAGTTAAAAGTTAAAACATAAAACATGCTAATATAAAGCTCCCCCAAATTCTAACGAATTGACTTGCCCTTTTGATTATGGAGGGAAGAGTATGGTGTATGGAACATGTTAATTGCTGGTAAGAAACTTAATTATGAACTTCAGTAGGAACATATACGTCATAAGGGTCAGAAAGATAGTCTCAAGACTAGGACTAATTCCAAACCAATCATTAATATGACTTGTACTTATATTTGCATGCTTTGAGTCTAAGAAACCTCTAAACAGTAAAAGCATAATTTTGGCTAAATCCAAAAACACAATTGTACTTAGATCTGATGGTTTTACCCACAATTTTTACTATCCAGGTACCAAAACTATCAGTCATTATTTTATTCAAACACCAACACATATCACACTGTCTTTTCCTACACAAGTTCTCATTACAATAAAGGTGATGTGGGAACATCTGGTATAGCATAAGAACATCAATTTTTTTTAACTGATACTTATTTATGCAAGCAAAAATTATTAATATATTAAACGAATATGCCCTAATACCTTAATAGGACAAAGCTCTGAAGATCAGGCAAAACAAATGCAACCATGGTTTCAATAAAGATTAGAAACAATAGTACTCAACTGATACTTAAAATAAAAAGATATTACCACACTATTTAAATATTCAACATATGTAGTTACCTCTAACAGGTTTAAACCCATAACAATAGCTAAAAATGAAGCAGCCACAGGCAGCCCTTGTCCTATTTGCCCATATGCCTTTCCAGCAAATGCAGCTGCAATGCCCAGCAATGCTAGTGTAGTTGCCAATCCCAGGGCAAATGCAATTGAATCCCCAACAACCTGTCCAAGAGGATAGCCCAAGTGAAAACAATGAAATTTGAACTAGCACTATGCCCTAGTAGGTTGTCAGGTGGAAAATGCAGAACCCTGCAAAGCTCTGTTCATAGAAACTGCAATTTCTACTTTCTACTACTCCTTTCACATTAAATATCGCACCTTTTGGTTGGATATGGAGTATAAGAATTAAGATATTAGTTTGATTTCTAGTAGATTGAAAACTTAGTTTGATGGAGAAAACATCACACATCACATTGCAGTTCAAACTTGATTAATATTTTTATGATTTTTTATCAGTAAAGTGTAACTTTTGTGGATGATAGCCAGCAAAAAGCAAATGATGCGAGAGAGTTACAACCAAAAGTAGCGTGCCATTACTAAGTTCTGTACTGATCTAAGGAAGTCAACCATGGCATCAGAATCCATGAAATTTACAGTAGCCATTTTACTAGTAAAGCTAATAAACAATAACGTTAAATTTGATTAGTTAAGACAAATTTGAAATCTAGAACCATGTCGAACTTTTTCTATATGTCCCAAAGTGGAAATTGAGACAGATGATTATCATAGAGAATCATACAAATGCCGTCCATCAAGACATATAAACCAAATAACATTCACCCCTTAAAGGATTTACATGTAAACCTGAAAAATATTTTCTATACGATATGTAATTTATGTTCCTTCATTGCAAATAATGCACATCAAAACTCAAAAGTGGGAAGGACAAAGAACAAACAGTAAGAAGTCAAATATAAAATTAAGGTTCTTACCGCTACTCTGCTTTTCCCAGAGCCAAAAGCCCCTAGACCATTTTCAAAGAACGTAAAATAGTATCAGAGAGGAGAGACCTTATGATGCATATTTAGAGAGCAGAGATTCTACTTCCAAGTCCTACCAATATAACCAAGGGTCAGAGGCAGCACACTGAGTGTACAAGGTGAAAGACTAGTTACAAGCCCTGCACCAAAAATAGTGGCCACACTGCAAAGAGAAAAGTCTAAGAATCAGAAGTACAAAACCTTTGTAAATACATTCTATCAGTACCAGACACAATTTAAATGACACAAGATTAAGACCTAGTGAAACTAAGAGCAGTCAACTGGCCCTGAACAGCTTCATTAGCTTGTTGACCAGCAGAATACAGAAGGCCACCAAAAATATCTCCAACGCTTCCATCAGCTAAAGTATAGACAGCACTAGAAAAATCCTGAAGCCAATGAAGAAAATGACAGTCCCCTTAGCATATAATCCAGTGAAGAATTACCGGTGTGTTATGTGACAATACATTCCTGATTCCACTAGCAAATGAATACCAGCTTATATTGCAAAGAACCACAGAAAAATGTCCAGCAAATGCAACTACGCATAAAACAGATACAACTCAATTGGGCCCACAGTACAGAGAACAAGTAGCTTTATTCATTTAGCTCGATCAGCGGGTCAAGCAGCAGTCCAAAGTTTATATAGTTCATCAGTTCCCCCAAATTGTAGAGATTTGAACAAGGGTCTCATATCTTATGTAACCAGGCATCTAATTAATGCGTCATCATTAACACTGGTATATAAAAGATTAAAATTTCCACATGTCATCGCCATAAAGATTGTTAAGTACAAATCTCCCATTAAGCCAGAAAATAGACATACAAACTGGCAGAAAGTACAACAAATTTAGCTTCTCAGGAAAAAGTCTTCTATGAACTACTTTACTCTAAATTGTTGATGTTATTTCTGTCACTGTTATTTTCATAAAGAACGAATAAATAGAACAGAGTACTAAGAAAAGAATCAATAGGTCAGAAAAAAAGACACACATCCACGTAATTAGTACATGGAACATAAATTTGAGACTCGTGGGAACAGAAAAGAAGAAAGAAAAGGTAACATGGATCAAACAGATGTTGGATAGGTCATCTTATGTTATCATGTGCTATGATGGTTTTACAGAGCCCAATAGCCCAGGGATATATGCAACAGAAAACAAGGCATCCTCTTCCCCCTGGCTTGAAGAGACAACAGGCACCAAGTAACAAAGTAAGACACTTGAGGTTGACAAGGAAGAATCCTCACCATCATGTTTTCCATGGTCACAGCATCTGCAGCATGTGTTGCAACCAAATTTGCTGCTAAAATGCGAAGACAGAAATAATTAATGTGTGCATATTTTCATAATTACTTCATGCTTTGCAACAAGATAACATTAATAATAAATGACCATGAAGTATTTCTTCTTTTAGGCTACAATCTTGTATAAGAGTAATTTTAGGCTACAATCTTTGACTTGGTCAGTCATATAATACTTACTCCATTGCCAAAGCAGTTCAGAACATGTTTTGGATTGAACTGACCATGATTCCCCTTCAAAGGGATTGCCTTTGTTACCATGTTATGGTTTAGTGAGAGAAAATGCAGTGGGGCATTGAGCAATATGGCATGGTTTGCTCCCTTAGCAGTTAGTGGAAAATTTAGAAGGAAAGGAAATGCAGGGCTTCTAGGGGACGAAGAAGTCTTGTCAAGACAATCCTTTAAGCTTATGTTTTACGTTTTGGAGCACATATACCAGTGCGCTTGAAGAAATGATTGGTTGCTCGTTTTAGTAAGGCATATTTTAGAGTAATATTTTTTCTGTGCATATAGCTTCTATCTTTGGTTGCTCGTTGAAGTCAAAGGCGGAGCTTGCTTGAATGAAGGGAGTTTAACTGATTCCCCATCGTCGAAAATTTATACTGTGCAAATAGGGTGAAACTAGGTTTTGGTTATAAATAAGCTGTTGAATCCCCTTATGTCAAGCAAAAGTCCTAATAAAGTGGCAACAGGGTTCAAATCCCAGGTCTGACATTTTTGAATCTCCTTGTATAAATTCCTGGCTCCGCCAGTCAAGTCTCAAATTGTGGACAACTGGACATGTTACTACTGCTGAGCACATCAACAGCATATATATGATTTTCCCTGGCAATTGAACTAGAATGCTAAAACAATATACCTCTCCCTAGTAAAAACTTTTCATGATTACCGAGACTGTACAAGGAGAATACCTAAGACAGCACTTGTGAACATTGTGCATCTAATTGGAACACTGGTGCAAGCCTTTGACAAAGAAAAAACATCTTCCTTCGGTAATACTTTGCTCGATGAGATGCTTTTGCTAAGCAGTTTCCTTTGCTCCAGATTGCAGTGCGCACCTAGAAGAACGAACAGCGAAAAGTAGAATTCCGCGGTTTTAGATAACAATATTACAGAAATCACATGAATTAATAGAAGTTTTAATATAGTAAACAATTAAAAAGCAGACACTATATCGAATTGGACCAAAAGACATGTGTCACAACTTGTAACGAAGCACTTGAATTCAAAATTTGTACCAAAAGAAACAAATAACTGAATTGGCCGAGCTATTGACCTCAAGAGTAATCAGATTAAAAAATTTATTAAAAAATAAAGGAAGAATAAGAAAATTAAAGATATATAAGATTGCAGGCAAGGTTCGAAGAGGAATTACTTGCCCTGAATTCTTCGTGGAAGATGCTTGAAGGTTGAGATAGTGACAGCAAGCTGGAGCGCCATGAGAGAGAAGTAGAAGACTAATAGCAATGAGCTTGGTCTGTTGATTGAACCGTTGATATTTTTTTCATTTTTCTCTCCAGTTCATTTAAAGAAAAATTACACATACCCCCTAAAACTTCAGCTTATTGTATACACTCCTTATAGTTTCATATATTACACAGATCACCACCATTTCATATTTTGTTAAATCTACTTTGTAGTTTGTTCTTGCGTGTTAAACTTATTTGAAACCGCTCAATTGTGCTCCAGCAAGTTATTGGTGGACTTCATGTATCCAAATTTACCCTTGCACTTTTAATCATTGTTTAGAGTTACCCTATTATTGGAACTTTTCCAAACGATTTACAATTAAGGGTGGCAAACGGGCCGGGTTGACCCGTAACCGGACCGGCCCAGACCGGTTAAAACC
>ML301235.1:0-57107 GCA_005239505.1 Nicotiana paniculata
GCGATGAACCTGCTGATGTAATTCAACCTACCTAACAGACTCATGACTTCCTTCTTGGTTCTTCGGGGTGGGAGATCCCGGATAGATTTTATCTTTGTTAGGTCCATCTTGATGCCCCGTCGACTGACTATAAATCCCAATAATTTTCCGGATGGAACTCCGAAAGCGCATTTGGCTGGGTTTAACTTCAAATTATATCTGCGCAAACGTTCGAAGAATTTCCTCAAATTCTGCACATGGTCATTTTGGGTTCTGGACTTAATGATCACATCATCCACGTACACCTCAATCTCCTGATGCATCATGTCATGAAATATGGAGATCATGTCCCTCATATAAGTAGCCCCAGCGTTCTTTAAACCAAATGGCATGACCCGGTAACAGTATGTTCCCCAGGGTGTAGTGAAGGCTGTATTTTCTGCAGCTTCTTCATCCATCAACACCTGGTGATATCCGGCATAGCAATAGACAAAAGACTGTACCTCATGTTTGGCACAATTGTCCACTAAGATGTGTATGTTTGGAAGTGGAAAATTATCTTTGGGACTGGCTTTATTCAGATCTCGGTAGTCAACACATACTCAGACCTTTCCGTCCTTTTTAAGAACCGAAACCACATTGGCTAGCCAGGTGGTGTATTGGACCACTCGGATTACTCCAGCCTTTAGTTGTTTAGCGACCTCTTCTTTGATTTTTTCACTCATGTCTCTTTTGAATTTCCTCTGCTTTTGTTGGACCGGTGGATAACCATGGTAGGTTGGCAATTTGTGTACCACCAAGTCCATACTTAGTCCGGGCATGTCGTCGTAGGACCAAGCAAATACGTCTTTGAATTCTAATAGGAGTTGAATCAAGGCGTCTCTAGTCTTCTCATCCGCGTGGACGCTTACCATGGTTTCTCGAACCCCTTCTTCACTGCCTAAGTTAATGGGTTCCGTTTCGTTTAAGTTTGGCTTAGGCTTATTCTCGAACTGTTCCAATTCCCGATTTATTTCCTAAAAGCCTCTTCTTCGTCATATTCCAGTTCTTGATTCATTATTTTGATTTTAGACGACGTATTAGGATCAGAGCACGAAGTCCGCAACCATGTCATGTTTTTAAAGCTGCATTATTAGGACTGGAAAAATAAGAAAAGTAAACAAAAATCAGAAAGGATAGTAGACGATGAAATTTTGATTTCATTTCATTGAATTTGAACATTGGAGGGTTTACATCAAAATTTACAGACAAGAATTTAGAAACTTGAGTTACACCCTAAAATAACTCATAGTGCAGAAAGGATGGCAAAATCTGAACTACCGGGACTCCGCTGGACGGGGAATGGAGTAGCCTCCCAGTTTTGCAACTTGGTATTAGGCCCCATATAATGTACTTCAGCAGTGCTGGAGCCCTCTCCTGGTTGGACCATATGGGCCTCATACAACATTTGCCTCATTGCTCCGCATATTTCTTCTATTTCTTCGGCCGTAAAAACCTCTTCTTCTTCTTCAACGTATTTTGGCTTGACAAATGATGCGGTGATGTGTGGGATCGGCTGAGGCAATACCCAACCATTTTTCTTGCGTTGGTCAGCCCATTGTTCATCGTCTGGGGTAGCTTGAAACCCTATGCCGAAAAACTTTTTATTGGCAGGAAAAGTGACGGGTTCTTTAATGCCTTGCAAGGACACCCCGAGCCCTTTTCCAGGTGTGTACCCATGTTTGATCATGTCGTTGGCGACCATAATTGATGCATTTTATAGGAAGGGTTGAGGGCATGGGTTTCCTTCCTCATGCTGGTCCGCAACCACAATCTCGAAAGCCTGGTAGACTATGTGCTCGCTGCCCTCTCTTGCTTCCAGGCATAGGGCTAATGGGTCCTTGTAAATAGATTGCTTGTCTTCCCCATGGACCACGATTTCCTGGTCCTCATATTCGAACTTAACCATCTGGTGGAGAGTAGATGGCACTGCCCCCGCCGCATGGATCCAAGGCCTTCCCAGGAGATAATTGTAGGAAGTATCCATATCCATGACCTGGAATGTTACGTCGAAGTCTACAGGGCCGATTGTCAAGACCAAATCAATCTCCCCGATCGTGTCTCTCTTGATACCATCGAATGCATGGACACACACATTGTTGGGACTGATTCTTTCAGTCACAATCTCCATTCTTTGTAAGGTCGATAGAGGGCAAATATCAACCCCCGATCCACCGTCCATCATAACTCTCTTCACGTAGTAACCTTCACATTTAACAGTTAGGTGGAGAGCTTTGTTGTGGGTGGCCCCTTCCGGGGGCAAATCATTTTTGCTGAATGAAATTCGGTTGACCTCAAAAAATTGTTCTGCCATCCTTTCAATTTGCTCGACTGTGGTGTCGGCCAGAACGTGTACTTCGTTGATGGTTTTGATCAGGATCTTCTGATGCTCGCTTGAATTTACCAGCAAGGATAGAAGCGAGACCTGGGCGGGGAATTTTCTGAGCTCCTCGATTATGGCGTATTCAGAGGTTTTCATATTCTTGAAGAATTCTTCTGTCTCTCCGGCACTGATCGGACTTTTGGGCGGAAAACGTTTCAACTTGATTTTGTTTAGCTCTTCTGGGTCGAGGTATTTCTCTGAAGAGTTTATATCGCTTGTTTCCCTAGTAATATCTTTCCCTTTGTATGTCACCACCGTCCTGCGGTAATTCCATGGGACGGTAGTAGTATTCTTTATGAGAGTTTGCAACGCGCGGCTAATAACCACGGGCTCATTCAGCCTGGGTGAAATTATTTTCCCCCGCGCCGCATACGTCCCCTTCGGGACATATATTTTTGAGCCATTCATTATTGCCTTGTTGAATTGTAACCTTCTGGGAGGGCTCAACACACTTTGTTCTTTCCTGTGTGCCTTGGGAATGTAAAGGACAACATCTTTAGAGGGTCCCTTATTTGTCCCAGTCTCAGTCTATTCCGTGACCTGGGGGACGGGGTTACTCTTTCTCATCTCCTTGGCTGGATTGGGTGTCGTCTTGGGTTTTCTTTCTACATCTGCGATGACGATGATTGCCTTTAGAGCTGGATCGAAATCCTGGTCCTTGCAAATCATGCCGATGACGGGCCCATGATTGTGAGCGGGCAGTGGATTGTTTGTCACGTTGGGAGCTTCTTCGTCCCTTAAAACCACTTTTTTTTGTTCTATAAGGCTTTCCACGGCCCTTTTGAGGGTCGAACAGTCCTCCGTGTCATGTCCTTCTCCTCCAAAATGGTAAGCACAACTGGTACCCCGTCTATATGATGGTGATTGAGGATTCTGCCCATTTGGAGGTACGGGTTGTAGGAGTCCCATCTGGACCAACTTTGGGAAGAGTCTGGAATACGGCTCTCCGATGGGAGTGAAATTAAGTCCCCTTGGTGGCTCTCTGGGGTAGGCATTTTACGGGTAGCTGTTTTGAGGCAGGCGTTGATTATATGGAGCTGGGGAACGATGGTTATTTTTTGGGGGTGGAGTTCTATTCTGATTGTATTATTGTGGCGGCCTGGGATGTGGCTGAGCGATCATTACCGCATAGGGAAAAGGGGGCGAAGCATAAGCTGTATATTGGTGAGGATAGTAATGTTGGGAAGCTTTAGGAAATGGGTGTGGGTATTGTCGAGGTTTCCTTTCATCGGAAACCATCATGGCCCCTTCTTCTTTCTTTTTCCTGTTGTCCGCAACCCCGTATCCGCTTTGGATGGCCTGAGAGGTTGCTCTTATGGCAGATTGGCTCAGGATACGACCAGCTTAAGCCCGTTTTCCACCATTTCTCCAATTTTAATTTCTTCCGTGAATGGTTTTCCCATGGTGTACATTATATTTTTGAAGTAATCATCTTCCCATGCTTGTAGAAAAATGCTGACCATTTCAACCTCATCCATCGGATGTTTGACCCTGGAGGCTAGCTCGTGCTATTTGATGGCGTACTCCCTGAAACTCTCTGAGGGTTTCTTTTTGAGATTGGATAGTGAGTTCTTATCGGGAGCGATGTCCACATTGTATTGGAATTTTCGGACAAAGTCCCGGGCCAAGTCATCCCATATGTGCCAAGGGGATATATCCTGGTCTATGTACCATTCTGATGCAATTCCCGTCAAACTTTCTCCAAAATATTCCATGAGAAGTTCCTCCTTCCCACCTGCTCCCCTGAGCTGGTTGTAGTACCTTTTTCAGATGGGCTATGGGGTCTCCATGTCCGTCATATTTTTCGAACTTGGGGGTTTTGAATCCGAGAGGCATATGGACGTGCGGGAACATGCACAAATCTGCATAGGAGACACTTTTGTGCCCGCTCAGCCCCTGTATATTTTTGAGGCTCTGTTAAATACTCTTTCTTTTTCAAGTTATTTCTTCATTCTCAAAGCTTTTCTTATCCTGCCCCAAAGTGAACTCGGGCTGAGTTTGTTGGGGATATGCATTGGGAGTAGCATGAGCGGTATCCTGATGGACGGATGGTGTTTGGAATGTGAATGCTGGCGGCTCGAAACTTGGCCCGGAGATAGTTGGTGGGGCTGTGGTGGAGAGTGCTGGTGCGGTGGAAATGTTGGAAGACACACCAGAAAACAAGGCCTGGGGGCGAACCTCAGAAGGCCTTCCGACAAATTGAGCCGACATAGTTGGATATCCAAATGGCGTGGCTGGGTAGCTTATGGGGATGTTGGACGTCCCTCCTGCCCTGGGGATTATCTCTGGGAAACTCGGGATGGTACTAGGTGGTTCCCTACCATTGGACCATGCGTCACACATTTCCAGCATGCGGCAACGCAGAGTCCTGTTCTCTTCAGCTGTTGCGAACTCAGATGTTGGGATGGCTGGATTCAGGTCTTCCATGGAGGAGTTGATGATTGGTAGGTAACATTCAGATGTCATTTCTATGCTCTCCTTTGATCTAGTGAAGTAAGGATGGGAAGCCAGGTTACCGCAAAACCAACCACCTTAAAATACCTTAAGATTGAATCAACAAAACGTTAGGTTAACACATTTATCACATAGGTAATCGCACGTACGGGGTATGCAATGCACCTGATGCTTTTCTATATGTTCTTTCCACAGTTGTGTATTTCATCCCGGCTTTATCTCTCGGTTTGTTTTTTTATTTTTATCATTCTTGCTCTTCCCTTGTTATTGCTTCCGCTTTTTTATTCCTCGCTCGGTTTCCTTTCTTATGGTTATGATCGAATCCTATGTGGATTGCCTACGTATCACGATGCCGCGTGAATTAGATCATCATGTAGTTCATGTTAGCAAAACCCAAAGAGATGCATATATTATTTTTCTAAAAGCTTCATTCTAGAAATTTCCATTCATTAAATAAACACTTTTTATTACAGAAAACTGGCAGCCCATTTTTGGAATTACAGAGTTTGCAAAACAGACTTGACACATATATTTTGACATTTCTAACAACCATACCAATACTTCAAATAGCATTCCTTTGAGTATTCTAACTATTTTTGGTTTTTTAGAGACTGAACCAGACCATATAAGGGTTCAGATTCTTTACTCTATAGCCCTTTTCACTACATGTTGTATACCCTTTAAAGGGTGAATTTCAGCCATCTACACTACTGTTTTGTGCACTATTATGGGGTGAATTTGACCATTGGGAGGTCAGATTCATCTACCCTAGTGCCATTTATATTTCTAACATGCTAAACACATATGAAATTACCACCTAGCTATCAAACGTTAAGCTTGTTAACAGAACTTCAGCACACTACCAAGCAGATTCCAAGAGTTGCATGCATACACTTAGATAATGGTAATCTTACTTCAATTTCTACATTAAGAAAGGAGAAGAAGAAGATTCACATATTCTTGAAGAAAATACAACATGAAACAACAAGTTTAAAACAAAGTCTGAATTCAATCATTTTGTATAAAGTTCACTATTACATACCTTTAAAGAGAAAGAAAATCCAGCAAGAAACTTGACCAAATAAAGGTCAAGTATGAACAATAAACAGCAAAATAGGAAGGGAGATCAGCAGCAGCAAATAGAAAACCCAGGGACAAAACCAAACAGCCATGCAAGAATTAACCCAGAAATCTTTGAGTGTGAATGTTTGAAGAAAACTTCCAGAAATCAGAAATCCAAACAAAAAAAAAAAATAGTAGTTGGGCTTGGCCATTTAGTTGTGGACTTGTTTTCAAAAAGAAAGTCAGATTTTTTTCTCTAATAGGACTCTCTTTTCAAAACCTTTTAAGTAGAGACAGTATTTTTGAAGAATGGGAAGCATCCTGTATCCCAGCAGCTCAGAAGTGTAATAATTCTCCCCCTAACCTGTAAAATGAGGGTCTATTTATATGATATTTGGGAACGGGATATTCTTTTGAATATTCCCTATCCAGTACTGAAAAATAGTACCAAAATAGTACATAGCAGTTGTCAACCCTATCTTTGGGACAGCTGCCCCCATTCCAGAACTTTCTTGTTTAGAAAAAATACCCTTCTAACCTTAAGAGCTTGATTTCCTAAGTTGAGTTACCTAATGTACCCCTTGTAGTCCCTGAATTTACCATTGGGTAATCAAGGTTAAGCCCACTTTGGGTTATCATTTAACTCTAGTTAGCTAACACTAGTTAGGTTCACTAGTTAACCAGGCATTAACTTTGGTTAGTTAACCCCAGCTATGTTCTTTAGTTAACTATTAGTTGTTCTTAATTATGGTTGAGTTAATTAATTAAAGGCTAATTGATTCAATGCCTAGAGTTAGTTTCACACTACTTACTTATGTTTAAGTCAATTAATTAAATTAATTAGTTTTGACTTCTTAAATTAAGTTAACTAATTTAGGTTAATTAAGTCAACTCACTTACCTAAAATCAGAAACTTAACTAATTATCAAACCTAGGTTAAATGATTTATTTTAGTTAATTAGTCCTAAATTAATTACCTTAGGCATATTTTAGGACTTAGTTAGTTGTTTAAGAGACTATTAGACTAGGTTAATTTACTAAACAAATGATTATGGGAAATTATTGTTAACTAAATTAGTCTTGATAAGTCTTGGTTAAATCATGACCAAACATTGTTTTAGAACTGAGTTTTTAGCCTAATTGGTTGATTAGTTTTCTAATCATCAATTGATTTTTTAGGATTTTGGTTGATTAATGAGAGTTAACTAAGTCGTTTAGACGTAGTCAGTTTTCTTGTATTAAAGTCTGTTTAAGTTACTTGAATAGGCCAATCTAAAGTAAGAGTTGCAATTTAAACTATGATTAATTGGAAGTTAACATCTAATTGAGACTAATAACATAGGCAACAAAATGAGGGCTAAAACAAACGACGAACTCAAGCAAAACATGAGCAAAACAACTAATAGAGGTTGTTTTTCTAACAAGCATTTCAACCTATGAATTCAGGGATTTAATCGATCAGTTGTTCATGCTTGTTTATTGACAGAATTCACTAATATAAAAATGTCTGGAAATTAGTAGAGAAAGGAAACTAAACAAAAACCTAATGTTAAGCTTGGTCATACAAATGACTAAACTTGAACAGCTAAATCATAGAAAAAATAGTGATAACAACCTAAACTAAATGCATTTGGGACTTTAAACGAAAAACGGAAAACACGAACAGGTAAATGAAAACATAAAGGAAAACAGTGAGTAACTAGGGCCTTATAATGACCTTCGAAACAGTATTCACCTAATTTCTAAACAAGCTGTCATGAACCCTAATGCGGCTACTATTCAAACGTGTATAGGGACATTTTTTAAACAAAACTTAATTGAAGGGAAAAGAACAAGAACAAAAGGAAGAAAGAAAACAAGAACAAAGGAACAGTGACATATGAGAACAAAAACTGAAAATTAATGATTTTAATCGGAAAAGGAAACCAAAACACAAGAAAAGACAAATAGATAGGAAAAGAAAAGGGGGGGGGGGGNGGGGATACCAGTGGGTGTTTGGCCGGATTCCGGAGGGGTTTGGAAATGATCCAAACCCACATGAATCAATAGCTCTCATCAAGAGGTGTTGACTCATGTAGCTTTGAACCATTAGTTGTTCTGAATAGACTAGTAATAGGAAACTAGATTTTCTGCTTTCTTAGATCTGAAATCGAAGGGACTTGGGTGGATTTTTGGGGAAACCGATGGTGGGATGTGGTTAAGGGTGAGGAGAGGATCATACGGTGAAAGTTTGGGGTGGTTTGGAGGTCGTCCGCCACCGGTAGGCGATTTCCAGCAGGCAGAGGGTGGCGGCTAGGGTTTGGTGTTTAGAGAGGTGTGAGAGAGACAGACAGGGGGGGGGGGGGGGAGTTCCTGGCCATCCGATCAATGTCGATCAATGGCCAGGATTTAATTAATTAAACCAAACGGGGTCGTTTGGAAGGGTGCTGGGGCAGGCCGGGTAAGGGGGTTTTGGGCCTGGGTTGTTTGAGTGTGTAGGGCTTGGGTTTGGGCCAGGGTAATTTCAAGCCCAGGTCCGAAATTGGCTCTCTTAATTAATTAAACTAATTAATCAAATTAAGTTCAAATCTAATTTAATCCAAAAATGTAGCAATTAATTTTAAACCTTATTTTTCATCTATTTACATATTAATTAAGAATAAAACAACCAATTTTATATTCCTAATTAAATCTATGATTTATCGAATAAAATGATTAATTTTTCAGTAATTAGTTATTAAAAACTACATTACGTTAAATAACCATCATTCGTCTATTATTGAATTAAATATAAATAATAACTTCATAATTCCTGGATAATAGTTATGCAAATTTTAGTAATTTTAAAAGATGAATTATGGATATGCAAAAAATGCAAATAATTCACAATTAATTACTGAAAAACCAACAAAATTCATAAAATCAATTGATTTATTGAGATTTTTATAGGACGATACGACGAGTAAAAATCACATGCTCACAATATTCAATTACGATTTCGATTATATTAGCAGTTTAATATTACAGGCATGAATCACACGTACAACACATAAGGCATGCTAGTGGGTCCTAGACTACCCGGACATGGCATAATAGTAGCTATGCACGGACTCCCGTTACCTCATGCATACGTAGCCCCCGAAGATAATAGCATATACTTAATTAATTCACCTAGGGGGACAATTCCCCCTCACAAACTTAGAAAGGAGACTTACCTTGCTCCGAAATTCTATAGCCGGCTTCCAAGCCCTTCCGATGACTCCAAACGGACACACAACGCCCTAAAACTAACCAAACAACGACAACCCAATGAAATTATACTCTAATATTTGCAACAATAACACCTCTTAGTGAAATGACCAAAATTCCCTCGGGTCCACGTGCCCGGAATTCGAAATTTCTCGAAGATACATTCTACCCATAGCTTTACTAGTTCAAATATACAATTTACTCAAATATTCATGCTCAATTCGTGGCTAAATTCCAATTTTTCAAATTTCAAGGTTTCCTTCAACATTCCCAAATTTTCCACAATTTCCCATACCAAATCTATGCATATAATCTTGTATTTAACTTAGAAGCATGAAGGAGTTACTTACCTTGACATTGCATGAGAAATTCCCCTCTTGAAGCTCTCCTAAAATCGCCTAAGCCATGAGAATAATGAGGAAATGAACCAAGATCCTTGTTTTAAAACATTCTGCCCAAGCCGATTTTCGCACCTGTGGTCCTACCTCCGCACCTGCGCTCGCGCAGGTGCGACCAATCTCCCGCACCTGCGGCTGCCTCAACCCCAACCCAAAATCCCACCCGCGCCCCACTGTCCGCATCTACATGTCCGTAGGTGCGGAAATGCCATCGCACATGCGCTCCCAGCCAGACCATCCACCCTTCGCACCTACGGTGCCATAGCCGCACCTGCAGCTCCGCACCTGCGGCCAAATCCTCGCAGGTGCGGTCACACCAGATGACAGTAACCTCAGCCTTGTTCAAACTCCCAAACTTGATCCATTAACCACCCGGAATCCACCCGAGCCCCCGGGGACCCCGTCCAATTATACCAACCTGTGCTAAAACATAATGCAGACTTGCTCGAGGCCTCAAATCACATCAAACAACATCGAAACCACGAATCTCACCCAAATCCCAACTTTATGAACTTAGAAATTTTCAACTTCTGCATCCAATGCCGAAACCAATCAAATCACGTCCGATTAACCTGATATTTTGCGCACAAGACATATTCAACATTACGGACCTACTCCAACTTCCGAAATCGCATTCCGACCTCGATATCAAAACTTCCACTTCCGGTCGGAATTCTCAAAAACCTTCAAATTTCTATCTTTAGCCAAATGACTTCAAAATGACCTACGACCATTCAAATTCACTTCCGATCGCGCTACCAACTCCAGAATTACCATACGAAGCTATTCCCAGACTCAGAATCCCAACCAGACATCATCATCACTAAAATGCACTTCAAGCCAAACTTAGGAAATTTCTTCAAAAATGCTGCTTTCCACAATATGTGGCAAAACGCTCCCGGGTTATCCAAAACCCGATCCGGACATACGACCAAGTCCTAAATCATAATAAGGACTTGCTGGAACCTTCAAATCCTGATTCAGAGGTCGTTTACTCAAAATTCCAATCTTAGTTGATTCGTCCAACTTAATGCTTCTCAAATGAGAATTTTCTTTCCGAATAAACTCTAAACTTCCTGAAATTCAATTCCGACCACGCCCACGGGTCATAATACCTGAAATGGAGCTGCTCACGACTTCAAACCGCTGAATGACACGCTAGAGCTCAAAAAAATCGGTCGGGTCGTTACATTCTCCCCCACTTAAACCGACGTTCGTCCTCGAACGTGCTAAGAACTGCTCTGGAGTTATCTGAAACCACTGTTTAACACCTCGAGCACCTTCCCATGCTACCACAACCCAATTGAGCACATTAGCTTGATCAAATCTGTAGATTTCTCCTTTTATCTATATAACAAGCTCAGAATTCATTCAAACACCTGAAATTTCTCTACCAGGCCTAGTTCCAATGCATAAACACCGTATCATCCACCACCCGATATACCAGAGCATGACTGCATACCTTTGATGAATTAGCACCATGCAACACAAAATTCATCATCTAACCACAATGACGCTCCCTGAACCTTAATAGCCCAAAATTCCACGAATCTGATGCTCCCAATGCACCTCATGATATATACACATACATCCTGCTATAATTCTGACGATACCACCACAACGGAGGAAATGTGCATAAATTCATACCCTACTGCAAAGTTAACAAGTCCTTGAATACCTCATCTTGACTAGAGTTATCACTTCATTATGAACCTGAATAATGGTATTTGTTCTTTGATATACACTTCACATGACCTTGTTGCACTGATCCGATAATATCGTCTCACTCAGTATGAACTGCTCAGGAAAAAAATCACCCCAAACATGACCAACAACCTCACATGATACCACATCGTGCCAATAGGCCATAACTCGAACATGATAAATAAGAAATGACCCAGGAAGGGACTATTCAACTCATGCAACTAATATGAACTTTTATCATAAAAAGGAAGTAGAACATAAGAAAAATAAATATATATTAACCCTTCTCATCATCACACTGTTGCGGCGTGCAACCCGATCCAAAGAACATACCACTGGCGACGTTCCACCCGATCCACACATAAAATTTGCATAAGAAGTTATATATACGGAGCTGATTTGCTCACTATTACAAATTACTGAATATCGATCATAAGCACGCTAAGTGCATAATACCATCCTGGGGAGACTGATAAAGCCGTATGCTACAAAACTCAAACACAACTGAGGTGAGATATATATATATATATACACACACACTCTGGGTCTCAAGAGCTATCCTGCTCACATAACATCCCCACTACGCAGGACCTCAACACATAGGAAATTATCAAGCCGTTTCGCAACTCACACGACAATAATCACAATATCACATAAATTTGGCGAACACGGAGCAACATTTGTTGTTCTAATACCTTTCCATGAAAAGCGCTCTACTGGAATGAACATGCCTGGCTCATACGGAGCCCATAATCATATTTAAATCCATCCACAAACATCGAGTCTACCTTGCTCGCACCAACTAAGCTAATAGCTTTTACCTGGGTCCATATTAACCCACTTCCTCTCATAATATGCAAGAACAACCATCATAGCCGGGACAAACACCCCACAATCCACAACCAAATGAACGGAACGCCTCTCAGGCATAACTTCTCAAATAAACAACATTGCACTTCTTATACTCAGTCCAAATCTTCAATCCATCAAGTGACTACATGTCACACTTATAAAATCTTTTCGCGGTCATGCTTCCACGACCTTCCACACAAGGCAACAAGGCACATCAAGAACCCATGACCAGGGTACAAAGCCTCTTCCACCGAATATCAATCTCAGGTGACACTGAAGATAACATCAGCTTACTCTGAACTTTCGAATCTCTTTTTCTTGCTCTTCTAAGCTCATGACTTCTTTATTAAAACCGAACCGCAATCTCGATTTTTACTCCCAGTTACATACTGATTTCCGCACTTAACATACCAATATGAGGTAGCACAAGAATTCCATCATAACTGCTGAACCATCAATAGGGTGAACACTTCATCATATGGAAACCTTTTACTTAACTTAATTCAGGAGTATCATCTCAACACACGAGTGAATTCCCACAATCACCAAACATGCACATACTTAAGTAGTATTCTATACCACCATAACCCTTCCAGGATCCTCCTACACCTGACAGGCTATAATACTTGAATTCTCCCACAGGAAATCGATTACGAAGGCCAACAAGCCCCGCACACACCGGCAAAAACCATATGCATAACTTATTCACATCGAAGGAACTTATCACTATCGTAAATGTGCCATTTCAACCATGGCTAATCAATCTATTTTCTTTTAATCATCTTCAATTGCCTCAGGAATAATGGCAACTTCCTCCAACTCATAGCAAACTCAACCCTCACTCATCCCGAGTGACCTTGATTCACGAGACTATGCTGCCTAAATTTCGCAACCCATCTCATACCCTCCCAATAACCTTCCTACAATCCATAGTTTATTTCTCTCACTCCTCCAATACTATCCTGCATGCTGAAACATATCGTAAAACATTCCAAACATCCTCCTTTTTCTCAGAAATTACTCTGCAAAAGCTCGATTCTCGATCATACTGCTGCCTGAAACCCTTAAACACCGCATTCTTGACTTTTGAACTCACTAGGACCGCTATTGAGAGTCACCCACTCTGACTGGCCCCGAATACAATCAACTCCAAGGCTCTTCTAGCACATGAACACCCCTTTCAAGGAAACACGTTACCGAGTCACTATCCTGACAACTCACCTATGCCTTAAGCAAAATTTTGAATCTTCCAAAGCCTAATCCCTGGCCCGACAGGGCCAAATTTTGCACACATTCATCATATCCCACGCGCAATCACCATTTTACTCCTTTCCCATAGCTGTAATAACTTGCCAACACGCCGACAATCTGCAACCCTATAATAACACAATCCTGCAACGCAACTGCAGATGGTGCGACTCCTCCACTTAGCCCGAAGCTACTCCTTGCACCACTCTAGACCCTACCGAGATCTTTTCTCCTTTGATAACGCGATCTAGCTCAACCAATCCGTCCAATTCTTCCAAATCTTCTTGCTAGAACTCCCTAGATACTCAAATTCTCTAGCATCATTCACACATTCCGCCTCCTACCGAATAGCCACTAGAACCCTTCACAGAGACCTGCCAACCATGCCACCACTAACCTATTCACAGGAGATAACCCACCTGTCGAAATCACCCGCGGACACCTTCCAACGATGCTGAGATGCACGCCCTCTACGACTTCAAAACCCCATCCTACACCCTGCTTCATTTACCAACTTTACTAGTCCATCCGCTCCTCATGGAAATCCATTAAATGTGAGACAATATCTTCAAATTCCAAGCTATGCTACCGCTCCCCCACTTTGCGACTGCTCGACTTCCGCTTCTTTCACCTGGCCTCCTAGAAATGGAAGTGCCGCCTAGCCTCACTTCAGGATCATTCTCTGTAGCTCTCAAACCAGCAGATCACCACGACTTCAAGCTCTCCGAAGATCATCTTTCTCTAGCTTCCTTCATTATCTACACTTATCCGGTACTGAACCACCGCACCTCACAGTCTCTGCCAACCACATTCTTCAATACTTCTTCTCAATAATCTGACCCCACACAATCGAAGAAACCATAGCACCGACAAACTTAACGCATTCCATTCGATCGATGACGATGACTTCATGTCATAGGTGCATATCCCACCTCACTTGAAGGCACCAAGACTTACTACTTTATCAACCCAAACCGGACCATTCATAATCCAAATGCCTTTCCTTTGCCGGAACTAAAATACCGAAATCTCAAAATCACACTCTGAGAAGACCTATCTTCAAACAATTCATCACCCCCAACATACGGGCAAACATTCTATCATCATATCGACATCACGCGATAACCAATCGCAAGCATCATCACTACCTGAGCATAGCCTTAACGCTCTCAGAAACACAGCTACTGAGCTGAAATAACATATTATTCTTTTGCAGGGCCATAACAACAGCCCCAACCAATTACACATGGAAACATCTCGAATTACATCCGTAGCACCATTTCAATTCCTCAAATTTCCTGATTCACCGCGAGTGCTTCGCTATGCGTAAGATTGCGTAGGAATGTACATAGGCATAATCCTCAAAGGAATCAAATCGCACGATGAGGAATCAAGAAGGAGGTACTCCTAACAGCCCTGTAGCCTCTCGAAGATAAGTACTGACGTCTCCGCACCGATCCGCAAGACTCTACTAGACTTGCTCATGACTCGTGAGACCTACAGGAACCTAGAGCTCTGATACCATGTTGTCACGACCCGAAATCCATAAGGTCGTGATGGCGCCAGACGTCATTGTCAGGCAAGCCAATCATTAATTAATCGAAATAAATTCCGATTTAAACATTTCCCTTCACTTTATTACATATTAATTAAATAAAAATATGTTAAGTAAAACAATGGTTTAAATATTACACTTTAGCAAATATATCCCAACACATCCCAAAACCTGGTTTCATAAGTACATGAGCAATTTCTAAGAATTTATACAATCATCACAAAGCCTGTCCGAAATACAAATTGGACAAGGAAATTTGAAATGAAAATAAATACCATACGAGGGAGAACCTGTCAGCTGCGGATCGCCTCCGGATGATATAGCTCGCCTAAGTCTCCGAATCCTCCACATTGCTATGAAAGTACATGTGTAACAAAATGCACAACAAGTGTAGCATGAGTACAAAAACAACGTGTACTTAGTAAGTCACCCGCCTAACCTCAGAGAGGTAGTGACGAGAGGTCAAGTTAGACACTTGCTAAAGGTCAATTTAGAATATTCAGGTGTGGCACTAAGCATGATTTCCATAGCGAATTTATTAAAATCAGGAATAATTATTTTCAACTCCGTTCACATTTAACACTTTATATCTTCGTCATATTAATAACAATTAATCAACATGGGTGATTTAATCACATAACAATTTATCAACAGGAAGGAACAACTTCTTCCAAAATCTTTTTAATAACTTTAAATCTCTGTCATTTTAATTGACAACTTAAAATCCCAGGTCAGTAATCAGGCAAAAATCATAGCAACTATGCAGTAAATATCATGCGCAAGCAATGACGAGGGTTGAACGGTGCGGACTAACAATAATAAATTGTGCACTGCCAAGGGTCGAACGGATCGAACCATTGATGCATCTATCTGCCCCGCTCGCGAATCAATCATGCGACGCGGTTATACATAAAATAACAAGGCTAGTCTGCTCGCGAATCATGCCTGCAAATCAGGTGCTCATATGATTACACACAAATACAGGGTCATCCTGCTCGCGAATCATACATACGACTCAGGCACCCGAAGTTACACATGTCCACACAATAAGTCCCCATTTTATCAAGGAAGTCGTTTTCTCAGGAAAGTTGTAAAATTCTTTTTAAAGGGACATGAAATATAGCTCTTAAATCTTTGTTTTGAAACTCATTTGCCATGTTTAATGCAATTTCCATAATACAACCCCTACTGGGTATACAATTATCCACAGAGGAATCAATTCTCTTTCTAGATGATTAAGAAAATGAACTCTAGTCTTCTTTAGATATTCAATTACGATTTGGATTATATTAGCATTTTAATATTACATGCAGGAATCACAGGTACAACACATAAGGCATGCTAGTGGGTCCTAGACTACTTGGACATGGCATAATAGTAGCTACGCACAGACTCCTGTCACCTCGTGCTTACGTAGCCCCCGAAGATAATAGCATATACTTAATTAATTCACCTAGGGGGACAATTCCCCCTCACAAATATAGAAAGGAGACTTACCTCGCTCCGAAATTCCATAACTGCCTTTCAAGCCCTTCCGATGACTCCAAACGGATGCACAACGCCCCCAAACTAACCAAACAATGACAACCCAATGAAAATTACTCTAATATTTGCAACAATTCGAAATTATATAATTTCCCAACCCCGCTTAGTGAAATGACCAAAATTCCCTCGGGCCCACGTGCCTAGAATCTGAAATTTCTCGAAGATACATTCTACCCATAGCCAACTAGTTCAAATATACAATTTACTGAAATATTCATGCTCAATTCGTGGCTAAATTCCAATTTATCAAATTTCTAGGTTTCCTTCAACCTTCCAAAATTTTCCTCAATTTCCCATGCCAAATCTATACATGTAATCTTGTATTTAACTTAGAAGCATGAAGGAGTTACTTACCTTGACATTGCATAAAGAAATTCCCCTCTTGAAGCTTTCCTAAAAGCGCCTAAGCCATGAGAATAATGAGGAAATGAACCAAGATCCTTGTTATAAAACATTCTGCCAATGTCGATTTTCGCACCTGCGGTCCTACCTCCGCACCTGCGCTCATGCAGGTGCGACCAATCTCCCGCACCTGCGGCTGCCTCAACTCCAGCCCAAAATCGCACATGCGCCCCACTGTCCGCATTTACATCTCCGCAGGTCCGGAAATGCCATCGCACCTGCGCTCCTAGCCAGACCATCAATCCTTCGCACATGCGGTGCCATAGCCGCACCTGCGGCCAAATCCTCGCAGGTGCGGTCAGACCAGATGACATCAACCTCAGCCTTCTTCAAACTCCCAAACTTGATCTGTTGACCACCCGAAATCCACCCGAGGCCCCTGGAACCCCGTCCAATTATACCAACCTGTTCCAAAACATAATGCGGACTTGGTCGAGGCGTCAAATCACATCAAAACCATGAATCGCACCCAAATCCCAACTTTATGAACTTAGAAATTTCCAACTTCTGCATCTGATGCCAAAACCTATCAAATCACGTCCGATAAACCTCAAATTTTGCGCACAAGTCATATGCAACATTACGGACCTGCTCTAACTTCTGGAATCGCATTCCGACCTCAATATCAAAACTTCCACTTCCGGTTGGATTTCTCAAAAACCTTCAAATTTCTATCTTTAGCCAAATGACCTACGGACATCAAAATTCACTTCCAATCGTGCTCCCAACTTCAGAATCACCATACGAAACTATTCCCAGACACATAATCCCAAACAGACATCATCATCACTGAAATGCGCTTCAAGCAAAACATAGGAAATTTCTTCATAAATGCTGACATTCACAATATGCGCCGAAAGACTCCCGGGTTATCCAAAACCCAATCCGTACATACGCCCAAGTTCGAAATCATCATACGGGCCTGCTGGAACCTTCAAATCGTGATTCGGAGGTCGTTTAAGCAAAATTCGAATCTTAGTTGATTACTCCAACTTATGGCTTCTGGAATGAGAATTTTCATTCCAAATCAACTCTAAACTTCCTGAAATTCAAATCCGACCACGCCCACGGGTCATAATACCTAAAATTGAGCTGCTCACAACTTCAAACCGCTGAACGACGTGGTAGAGATCAAAATGACCGGTCGAGTCATTACAGTAAGTGCCAAGGCTAACCTCGGTCATGTAGTGACGAGGTCAGGTTAGGGCCCTACCGGTAAAAATATAACGAAATAAGACAGGAAGAAGTATCACGGTAAAATAATTACAGAATATCAACAGGAATAGAAATCAATGATAGTGTACAGCTCAGAGCACAGTAATAGCAACAGGGGGATCTCCCGGGATATTGTCCCGTAGTCCCAAAGTAAATATGCAGTACAGGGGGATCTCCCGGAATACGTCCGTAGTCCCAAAATAAATATGGACTGCTGGGGGATCTCCTGGAATACATCCGTAATCCCAAAGTAAATATGCAGCTCAACCAATAAACATAACAGTTACGGCAATGAAATCTACAGTTTAGGCTAAGTTCAAACCAAGAAAAATAGGAGTTTAACTAAACATGTTGCACCGAGTTCAAATAGACAGTTAAAACAAGAAGGCATGCTTTTCTAATCTAAACAAGGTAATTACATATACTAGTGTAGTTCGAACATGGAAAAACAGGCTATGATTTAGTGAAAAATAGAGTTTTACAACAAATAGCCCGTGTACGCACTCGTCATCTCACGTACACGGCGATCATATATCAAACAGTACCAAATCCTAAGGGGAAGTTTCCCCACACACGGATAGGCAAGCCACTTACCTCGAATCACGCTCAATCAATATGAAACCATGCTCTTGCCACGAGTATCAAACTCCGAATGGCCCAAATCTAATCAAATCAAATATATGATGTAAATATAACTACAAGAAACTATTTTAGCCAATGAATTCGAAGATAAGGCGAGAAAATAAGAAAAACGCCCAAAAAGCCTTCTGGGGACCACACCTCAAAATCGAGTAAAAATCACAAATTACGAACACCATTCACTCATGAGTCTAACCATACAAAATTTACTCAAATCCAATACCAAAATCTCGATCAAAATCCCAAAATCCGGCCTAAGAAATTTTCTCAATTTTCACCCCAAATCCGAAATTACATGATAAAATTAAGCATAGATTAGTGAGAATTAATCATAAAGGAGTTAGGAATCATTACCCAAAAACATCCTCTGAAAATCTCTCAAAATTTCGCCATCTACCGAGCTCTCAATCAAATTTTGAGTTATGAATCAAAAACCCTCGATTTTGAACTTTAGATCTGCCCTGTTATTTCCTTAATCGCGATCGCGGAAACAACCTCACGATCGCTAAGAAAAATTTTGATGACTCCTAATTTTTACTCTACGTGAACGTGTAACTCCCCACGCGAACGCGATGCATTAGCTTCTAATACTTATGTGATCGCAATTGACCTCACGCGACCGTGTAGAGCAACACTCGACTCCGCTGCTGCCTCACTTCTTCTTCGCGAACGCGGCCTAGCCCATGCATTCGCGATTCATAACCTGACCAACATTTGCAATCGCATCCCTTCACTCGCGAATACATAAGGCAAATTTCCATTGCCCTCAAACAACCCCGCACGATCGCGGCTCCCAATCCAAAACTAGTCCGTTAAGCACCCGAAACTCACCCCAGTCCCCGGGGACCTCAAACAAACATACCATCCAATCCTAAAACACCATACAAACTTAGTCGAACCTTCAAACAACTTCAAACACACGAATTACACACAGATTCAAGCCTAATGAACTTTGAAATTTCAAAATTCTACAAACGACGTAGAAACATATCAAAGCATGTTCGAATGACTTCAAATTTTACACACAAGTAAAATATGACACTACAAATCTACTCCCACTTCCGAAATTTTATTCCGGGCTCGATATCATAATTTTCACTGCGGACCAAAATCGCCAAAAATCCAACTTTCACCAATTCAAGCCTAAATCTACTACGTACCTCCAAATCATATTCCGGGCGCGCTCCTAAGTCCAAAATCACCTTACGGAGCTAACAAAATTACCAAAATTCAATTCCGAGGTCCTTACACACAAGTCAACTTCTCCAAATTAAACTCCGAAATAAGAGACTAAGTGTCTCAATTCGCTTCAAAATCTCAACATGAACCCTCCCGGCAACCTAAATAGCAGAATAAGATATTAGGAAAACAGTTAATAGGGGATCGGGGCTCTAACTCTTAAAACGACCGGCCGGGTCGTTACATCCTCCCCTTCTTAAAATAATCATTCATCCTCGAACGAGTATAAAGACATACATGAAGTTATGAATAGATGAGGGTAACGGCTGCGTATATCCCGCTCAGTCTCCCAAGTCACCTCCTCGATCGGCTGACCCCTCTACTGGAACTTTATTCAAGAAATGTTCTTCGACCTTAGCTTTCTAACTTTCCTGTCCAAAACAGCCACTGGCTCCTCAACATAAGATAGATCCTTGTCCAACTGAACAAAGTTGAAATCCAATACATGAGTCCGATCACTGTGATACTTCCGGAGCATAGAAACGTGGAATACCGGATGAACCCCTACTAGAATGGACCAATGTACTTTGGGCTCAGCTTGTGCTTCTTCCCATACCTCATGACGCCCTTCATAGGCGATACCCGAAGAAAGACCTGCTGTCTAACCATGAATGCTAAGTGACAAACATTTTGGGCCGCATAACTCTTCTATCTGGACTGGGCTGGGCGAAGTCTATCTTCAATCACCTTCACCTTATCTAGGGTATCCTGGACCAAGTCTGTATCCAACAATCGGGCCTCGCCCGACTCAAACCAACCCAATGGGGACCGATACCTCCTACCATATAGTGCCTCATACGGTGCCATCTGAATGCTGGACTGGTAGTTGTTGTTGTAGGCAAACTCCGCAAGTGGCAAGAATTTGTCTCATGACCCTCCAAACTCCATCACACAAGCACAGAACATATCCTCAAGAATTTGAATCATACGCTTATACTGCCCGTCCGTATGAGGGTGAAAGGATATGCTCAGCTCCACCCTAGTGCCCAACTCCTGTTGTACGGCTCTACAGAACCGTGATTTGAAATGTATAACTCTGTTTGAAATGATAGAAACTGGGATTCATGAAGGCTCTCTGTGGTATAAATCTCAGCCAATCTCTTTGAAGAGAAAGCAGTCACCACTGGGATGAAATGAGCTGACTTGGTCAGCCAATCCAGGATCACCCAAATAACATCGAACTTCCTCAAAGTCTATGGAAGTACAACTACAAAGTCCATGGTGATCCGCTCCCACTTCCACTCTGGGATCTCTAACCTCTGAAGCAAGTCACCTGGTCTCTAATGCTCATCTTTGACATGCTAACAGTTGAGACACTTGGCTACAAACCCAACTATATCCTTCTTCATCCTCCTCCACTTGTAGTGCTGTCTCAAATCCTGGTACATCTTCACGGCACCCGGATGGATGGAATACTGCGAGCTGTGGGCCTCCTCAAGAATTAACTCGCGAAGCCCATCCAAATTGGGCACACATATCCGGCCCTGCAACCTCATCACGCCATCATCACCAATAGTCATTTCTCTCGCATCACCTTGTCGAACCCTGTCCTGAAAGACTAGAAGACGGGGATGATCATACTAGCGCTCCCTAATGCGGTCATAAAGAGAAGACCAAGCAACCACACAAGCCAATACATGGCTAGGCTCTGAAATATCCAATCTCACGAACTGATTGGGTAAGGCCTAAACATCCAATGCTAAGGGCCTCTCTGCTGCTGGAAGATATGACAAACTCCCCAAACTCTCCGCACGACGACTCAAGGCATCGGCCACTACATTGGCCTTCCACGGGTGTTATAGTATAGTGATATCATAGTATTTATGTAGCTCTAACCACCTACGCTGACGCAAATTAAGGTCCTTTTTCTTGAACAGGTGCTGTAAACTCCGATGATCAATGTAGATCTCACAAGGAACACCATACAAATAATGACGCCAGATCTTCAAGGTGTGAACAATGGCTTCTAACTCAAGATCATGGACAAGATAATTCATCTCACACACCTTCAACTGTCAGGACGTGTAGGCAATCACCCTACCGTCATGCATCAACACCGCTCCAAGGCCAATCGTCGAGGCATCACAATAGACAGTGTTAGACCCCGAACTTGTAGGCAATACCAATACTGGGGATGTAGTCAAGGCAGTCTTTATCTTCTGAAAGCTTTCCTCACACTCCTTGGTCCATCTGAACGGAGCACCCTTCTAGGTCAGCCTGGTCATAGGTGTTGCAATAGACCAAAACCCCTCTACAAAGCGAGGGTAGTATCCCGCCAAACCAAGGAAACTACGGATCTCTGTAGCTGATGATGGTCTAGGACAACTTTGCACTGCCTCCACCTTCTTCAGATCTACCTTGATCCTATCACAATACACTACGTGACCCAAGAATGCCAGTGAATCAAACAAGAATTCACACTTATAAAATTTTGCATACAATCTTTTCTCCCTCAAAGTTTGAAGCACAGTCCTCGGGTGCTTCTCATGATCTTCCGAGACCAGTAATATACCAGAATGTCGTCAATTAACAAAATGAATAAAGAATCAAGATAAGGTCAGAACAAACTGTGCATCAAATGCATAAAGGCTGCTAGGGCATCAGTCAGCCCAAAATACATGACAAGAAACTAATAATGACCATATCTGGCCCTAAAAGCAGTCTTTGGTATATCCGGCTCCCGAATCTTCAACAAATTATAGCCAGAACACAAGTCAATCTTGGAAAACACCGTGGCACCCTGTAATTGATCCAATAAATCATCAATGCGAGGCAATATATACATGTTCTTCAGTGTGACCTTGTTCAATTGATGATAATCAATACAAATACACATAGAACAATCCTTTTTATTCACAAACAAGACAGGAGCACCCCAAGGTGACACACTAGGCCTAATGAAACCTTTATCAAGCAACTTCTGCAACAACTCCTTCAACTTCTTCAACTCAGGATGATCCATACATTAAGGAGGAATAGATATGGGATGAGTGCCCGCAACAAATCAATGCCAAAATCAATATATTTGTCAGGCGGCATACCCGAAAGATCAGTTGGAAACACATCATGGAAGTCCCTCACTACCAGAACTAACTCAACTATAGGGGTATCAATACTGACATCTGTCACATAGGACAAATAGGCATCACACCCCTTCTCCACCATTTGCTAAGCCTTAAGAAATGAAATAACCCTGTGGGGAGCATACTCTAAGGTACCTCTACATTCTAATCGCAGTAAGTCTAGCATAACCATCTTCACTATCTAAGCGTGACAATCAAAAATAGCATAATGGGGCGACAACAAGTCCATGCCTAAGATAACATAAAAATCTACCATTCTGAGCAATAATTAATCCGCTCTGGTCTCAAAACCACTAAGAACAATCAAACACGGCTGATATACGCGGTCCACAACAAGAGAATCTCCCACAGGAGTAGATACATAAATAGGGGAAATAAAAGAATCCCGAAATACCCCCAAATGTGGAGAAAAATAAGAGGACACATATGAATACGTAGAGCCAGGGTCAAATAATATTGATGCATCTCTATGAAAGATGGAGAAAATACATGTGCTGACAGAATCTTTAAAGCAACAACCTCTGATTGGAATGGAAGGGCATAGTACCTGGCCTGGCCTCCCCCTCTAGGGTGACCTCGACCTCCACCTCGAGCTGCCTGAGTAGGTGGGGTAGCCGCTAGGGCTGGAAGAATGGCCGGAGGATCCAGTGGAGCACCTAGTGGCTAAGAAATCTATGAAGGTGCACCCCTCCTAAATCTGGGGCAATCCCTAACCATGTGGAGAGTATCACCATTAACAACCTCTTAGAGGGCGCAGTGGATGAGACTGACTCGGACAAGGCCTGTTGGACTGGCCAGTAATTGCACCTCGAGCAGGAGGTATACTGGATTTTGGCAGTGCATAATAAGGCTCATGAGGTCTTGTAGGAGCTGGAACACCGCTGGCTGCTGGAAAAGCTGAATAAACAGGGCGGCTCCCAAAACCCCTACCATGGCGTGCTACTGGTGCAGAGGCTCCTGAATAATGGTCAGTCTCTCGAGATATCTTGGACTCTATCTCCTCTCTATCTTAGGGAAACATTTCCTCACCCTCCTAGAAATATTCATGGCCTGCTGATAAGTGATATCCATCTCTAACTCCCTATCCATACTTGTTCGTATACTAGGGCGGAGCCCCTCAATGAACCGACGAACCCTTTCTCTGACTGTAGCTGTCACACCTCCTTTTTCCCGATAGGGGGAGATAATGGAGTTTTTTCAATTTAAGTGATATAATCGAATTTGGGATTATTTATTGAATTTTTCAAAGTCGCCGCCCAGATCTTTTATGGTGTTTCGAGACACCATTTATTTTTAATATCCCAAATCGAGGAAATTTTGACTCCGTTTAAAAAGTCTGCGAACCAAAAGACCGAGTAAGGAATTCTGTTAACTCGAGAGAAGGTGTTAGGCACTCCCGAATTCCGTGGTTCTAGCACGGTATCTTAATGATTTATACTTGGCCTAAATTGTTTAGTTACTGATTTTAGTACCTAGGTGCATTTTAAATTTTACCGCTTCTTATTATTCAATTGTATTTAAGAATTATCTTAAGGCGGGTTACGTATGCGTAAAGCTGTGGAAATCAGATGTGTCAAAAATCATGTCACACGGATGTGTACATAATTCACGACACTTGATTCATTTAAAGAGATAGCCAAAGTCGCGCAAGCGCGTATTATATTTTTGGTTGTAAAAAGAAATCGAAATCACTTCACGCGAACATGTACGCAATTACGATAATAATCCACTCCTAAAGGCATCTCTACAGGTGTTCCTTTTAATCTTTATTTGTGTTACGTAAAAGTATACACAATTTTAAGAAAAAGAGTATTTTTTAGGCACTAGAAAGAATTAGTTTTCATTCAAAGTTACGTGAACATATACTTTGATTGTTAATGTGTTTAAAAATTCTAAATGTATCATCTATCTAATTAAGGACGGGCATAAACATTTTGTGATATTTGAAAAGGTTGTCTTCCTAAGTCGTTTGTAAGATTAACATAAGAGTCAAGGAGGCATTTAGACTACAACATGTAGGATTGTTTCCAAGTTTTTAAAACTGATCTCATTAGCCTAAAAAATTAGGAACCGGGCCGTATAGAAATCTGGCCCAATTTCATGAAGCTTGTTAGTCTAAGAATCTGAATTTGGGCCATGTTGAAATCTAGCCCAGCTTTTGTGTTAGGCATACTGGGCCAGCACCTTTTAGTAATTGATAATAGGGACTGTCCAATTAAACAAAGAAACATTATGTAAAGAATGCAAAATGCATGAAATGAAAATAGGATCCCATTAAGAGTCATGGATGGCAAAACGTTTAACAAATTTGAAATTTCTTTTCTTAATTAACGATAGTCACATAATACTTATAACTGATGGGAGTTGTAGAGTCCAGTGGACTCCACGACTTAAATGAGAATTCATGGATAAAATAAGAATGATTTCTATTAACCTAACTAAGATAGTTAAGGGGTAGCGCCCCAGGCCCAATGGCCTAGGGTCCACATTTATTCAGGCTTGTTGGGCCATCTCATAAGCCTGGCTCATTTCCCACATTCAATTGAAAGGCAACGAAATTCCTTTAAATATTTAAAATAATGACAGTCCAATTCATAAAATTACAACAATTCTAGAAATAAGGGAGGGGGGGGGGGGGTACAGTGATTTTACATAAATAGATTTGTTGTTCGATTATAAACATACAAGTTTTCCTTGAAATACATAAAATTGAAAGGTATCTTAAATGAAATAAAAGCCCTAAACTAACTGCTACTTCAGTTGAACCAGGATTGTTCCTACATTTTTACACAGATATTTCTAGCAACCAAAACATGGAAAAGATTATGCATTATCATGGGGTGAATATGACCAACTGGTGGCCAGATTCACTTCCCTAATGTTGTTTCAAACTAGGGACAACATTATTATCCTTAGAAATTCTAAATGGACTTAAAATAAATAACATGTTCATACAAATCAGGAAACACAAATAGCTACAACATATTTTAGCTTAAACAAAAAAAAAACATTCACAGACATTTAAGCACAAAATTTTATTTAATACAAAAGGGTTTACATACCTTTAAAGAGAAAGAAAACAACAAGAGATATGACCAAATAAAGGTCAAGAAAACCAGAATTTGTGAGCTTAATACAACACAATAGACCAACAACCAACCAGTGCAGAAATACCCAGAAATAACAGCTTGAATGGACAAGAATTTGAAAAGAAAATTAGCAAAGTGTGACGACCCGGCCGGTCGTCTTATAATTTAATGCCCCTATCCCCTATTAACTATTTTCCGTAAGTCTATTTATGCTAAATTGAATTGCCGGGACATTCGATTTTGAGTTTCAGAGAGTTTAGGGACACTTAGTCCCTAAATGAGAGCTTAGGTGTTGGAAAGTTGCCCGTAGTCGGAACAGTCTGAAGACGGCCTCGGAATGGAAATCTGATGGTTCTGTTAGCTCCGTTACATCATTTCGTGGTTGGGAGCGTGTTCGGAATGCATTTTGGAAGTCCGTAGCTCATTAAGGCTTGAAATGCCGAAGTTTGAATTTTTGAAGTTTCCAGTCCGATAGTGAGCTTTTGATCCGAGGGTCGGAATGGAATTTTGGAAGTTGCAGTAGTTCCGTCATGTCATTTGGGATGTGTATGCAAAATTTTAGGTCATTCGTACGTGGTTTGGTTAGGTTTTTGATCGAAAGTGTGTTTTGAGATAATTTCAAGTTCATAGGCTTAAATCAGCGATTAATTCGAGATTCAGACGTTATTTTAGGTGGTTTAAGGATTGCTACAAGTTTGAATGATGTTATGGGATACGTCCGTAGGTTTGGTTGAGGTCCCGGGGGCCTCGGGTGTGTTTCGGATGCTCGACGGGCCATTTACTCTTATTTTTGAACTGGTGTTGCTGCTTCTAATGTGCCTCTATCGCGTTAGCGAACTGCCCTTCGCGTTCTGGAACTGCCCTTCGCATTTGCGAAGGATTATTTTGACCACCTGGAATTTTCCTCTTCACGTTCGCATAATCCCTCCCGCATTGGGAAGCCCAGCTTACTTCCCCATCGCGTTCGCGTAAGCTCTCACGCGTTCGCGTAGGGTAACTTCTGGGCCACGCTATTTTCTTCATCGCGTTCGCGTAGATTTATCAGCCCAGACCTTCGCGTTCACATGATGTCCCTCGCGTTCGCAAAGGGCAATTTTTCAGCCTTCACTTTTTCTTCTTCACGAACGCGAGCCTACTTCCGTGTTCGCGATGCATTAAATGCTTGGGCAGTTATAAACAAATCAAAACCGAGGGTTAGCCATTTATATCAAAACACAAGCTTGGGAGCTCGGATTTGAGAGAAATTTCGAAGGTTTTTCGAGGGAAACTACTGGGTAACGATTCACTACTCCCTTATGCTTAAAACCCACTAATCTAATCACTAATTCCTCCTTAATTTCGGATTTTTGAATGGAAAATGGGTAAAACTTCATAGACCAAACTACGGGGTTTGAGTGGGTGGTTGACCTCCGATTTGAGAGATTTCTATATGGTTATACTCGTGAGATTACGAGGGTTCAAAAAATGTAAAATTTATCCGATTCCGAGATGTTGTCCTGAGGGGCGTTTTTGTCATTTTACCTAATTTCGCGAGTTAGCTTTGAATTAAATAGTAGAATCAGTTGCTTGAGATGTTATGTACGATATGTAATTGAATTGTATACATTTGGGCCATTTGGAGTCGGATACTCGTGGAAAACGTGTGGTTTCGAGTTGATTTTGAGCCGGTTCGAGGTAAGTGGCTTGTCTAACCTTGTGTGGGGGACCTTTCCCCTTAGGATGTGATATTTGGTAATTGAATGCCTTGTACGTGAGGTGACGAGTGCGTAATTGTGCTAATTGTTGAGAATCCAGTTTTACTTTAAATATTTAGATTGAGTTTCTTCTTACTTGCTTTATTCTACTTGCAATTATAGTCTATGTTAGCTTAGAAAAGCGTGCCTCGTTCACCCAAATTGCCTATTTGCTTAAGTTTCTTTGATTGTACTACGTGAAGCATGTTAAGCTAGAACTACTTGTTTCCTTGTATTTTTGCACTCTATTTCTGAATATCTTCTTGTTGTGGCTGCGTATTTACATTGGGACTACGGATGTGGGATTCCGGTAGCTCCCCCCNCTTTGGGACTGCGGGTTCGATTCCCGATAGGTCCCCCTACACATTGATAGCTGGACTACGGGACGGTATCTCGGAAGATCCTTCAGATATACACATATGATGGACTACGGAACGGTATCCCGGGAGACCCACTGGACAGTTAAGAAAAGGACTACAGGACGGTATCCTGGGATATCGTCATTGTTACAATTGTTATTGAGCCATACATATTCTGTATTTACTCCGTTCTTTGTGTTTTCGTTATTGCTTTGTTTAACCTGTCTTATTTCACTGATGTACTCATTATCACTGCCTGTTTTCACACTGTAAATTCCTATTATATTGTTTAACCTAAGTAGGGCCCTGACCTTCCTCGTCACTACCCGATCGATGTTAGGCTTGACACTCACTGAGTACCGTTGTGGTGTACTCATGCCCCTTCTGCGCATGTTTTTCATGTGCAGATCCAGGTACCTCCACCGAGATGCACTATCCCCGAGGTGGAGAGATCTAGAAGAGACTTCGAGGTACATCTTCCACGTCCAGACCAGGAGTGTCTATCTTATTCCAGCTTTAGTGGATAGCTTTTTCCTTCCTTACAGTTGTTTAGACATTCTAGATTTAGAGCAGTGTATTACATTTCTGTTAGCCTGTGTTTCCCGTGATTTTCCGGGTTTTGGGGCGATATTGTAGACTTCTGCATTATTAAGTTGTATATGCCGACCGACATTTATATACAGTCTTTCTTTTAGTTGTTCAGTTTGAATTAATTATTCTGCAAGTTATGTTATTTTTTCGCATTGTTAGGCTTACCTAGTTATAGGGACTAGGTGCCATCACGACATGTTCACGGAGGGCGAACTGGGGTCGTGACAAGTTGGTATCAGAGCCCTAGGTTCATAGGATTCACGGAACACATGCCGGTTTATTAGAGTCTCGCTGATCGGTACAGAGACGTCTGTACTTATCTACGAGGGGCTATGTAACTGTTTAGGAAAAATATTTACTTAATTGATTTCCTTGTCGTGCAATATTTTTGACATCAGTCCTAAACCTCTGTCTTCTATTCTCTCACAGATGGTGAGGACGCATGCTAATCGGGATGATCAGGCACCCACGCCCCCTAATGTAGCCGTCAGAGGCCAGGGCCCAGGTAGAGGCCGAGGACGCGCACGTGGTGCAGCGAGAGCACCTGCGCGAGCTGCCGACAAGGTACCACCAGCAGATCCAGCCGAAGTCCAGGCACCTGACACGCCTACTGCCACTACTACTCCAGCCCTTCAGGAGACGTTAGCTCAGTCATGTCTATGTACACCACTTTGGCTCAGGCAGGGTTGCTTCCCCTTACTGCAGCCACGTCCCAGGCCGGGGGAGGAGCATAGACTCCCGCCGCCCGCACTCTTGAGCAGCGAGTGCATGTGGAGCAGGTCCCAAAGATTATTCCAGCACCGCCCATAGTGCCAGTTCAGCCCGAGGATGGGTCAGCTGCTTCAGAGGACGAGCAACAGAGACTTGAGAGGTTCAAGAAGTATGATCCTCTGGTATTTAGTGGACTAGCATCAAATGATGCCTTGGAGTTTCTAGAGGAGTGCCACCGTATTTTTCGCACTATGGGCATAGCCGGATCTAGAGGGGTCTCTTTTACTACCTTCCAGCTTTGCTGAGCCGCTTATGATTTGTGGCGCACATATGAGTTAGACAGTCCAAAC
This sequence comes from Nicotiana paniculata, assembly GCA_005239505.1. Classification (NCBI taxonomy): domain Eukaryota; kingdom Viridiplantae; phylum Streptophyta; class Magnoliopsida; order Solanales; family Solanaceae; genus Nicotiana; species Nicotiana paniculata. The sequence goes on from ML301235.1 coordinate 29,859, forward strand.
GAGGTTGCTTCACTGACCTGGACCCAGTTATCAGATATGTTCCTGAAAGAGTTTCTTCCTCAGAGCCTCAGGGACGCATGGCGGGCAGAGTTTGAGCATTTGCGCCAGGGTGCTATGACAGTTTCACAGTATGTTATCTGTTACACCAGATTGGCTAGGCATGCACCGGCTTTGGTTGCTACTGTCCGTGAGAGGGTTCGCCAGTTCATTGAGGGTCTTATTCCACCCATCAGATCTAGCATGGCTCGAGAGTTGGATATGGACATTTCTTATCAGTAGGTAGTGAGCATTGCTAAGAGGATCGAGGGTATGCTTGCTCGGGAGCGAGAGGAGAGAGAGGCCAATAGGTCTCGAGAGTCGGGCCACTACTCTGGTGTCCGTATCCCAAAAGCAGGTCGACAGGGTAGGGTTATATGGGCTGCCCCGTTCATTCAGCTCTTCCAGCAGCCAACGGTACCCCATCTCCACCCAGACCTCAGGACCCTTACTATGCACCTCCAGTTTCTAGCGCGCCTTCTGCGGGGTGCTTTCAGAGGTCAGTCTAGCAGACCTGGCCCTAGCTAGTCACAGGCACCACGTCCTACCAGAGCTTGTTTCGAGTTTGGCGATACACGCCATATGGTTAGGGACTTCCCCAGACCTTGTAGGGGTGCATCTTCACATACTTTTCAGCCACAGCGTGCTCAGCAGAGTTCTCAGGCCATGATCACAACTCCAGCTTCCACCCCATCTGCCCAGCCATCTAGGGGCGGAGGTCGGGGAGGTAGAGTTGGACCTCGAGGGGGAGGCCAGGCCAGATATTATGCTATTCCTGCTCGTACTGAGGTTGTTGCCTCCGATTCTGTCATTACAGTATCATACTGGTTTGTCACAGAGATGCATCGGTTCTATTCGATCCAGGCTCCACGTATTCATATGTATCTTCTTATTTTTCTCCGCATTTGGGTATAACCCGAGAATCTTTGGGTTATCCTGTTTATGTTTCTACTCCTGTGGGAGATTCTCTGGTCGTGCACCGTATTTATACGTCGTGTTTGGTTACTATTCGTGGTTTTGAGACCAGTGAGGATTTATTGTTACTCGATATGGTGGATTTTGATATTATCTTTGGCATGGACTGGTTTTCACCCCATTATGCTATTCTTGATTGTCACGCCAAGACCGTGACACTGGCTATGCCAGGTATTCCGCGTGTTGAGTGGAGTGGTACCTTAGATCACACTCCCAGTAGAGTTATCTCTTTCCTTAAAGCTCAGCGTATGGTTGAGAAGGGGTGTGCTGCGTACTTAGCTTATGTGAGAGATGTCAGTGTTGATACCCCTTCTGTTGATTCAGTTCCAATGGTACGGGATTATCCCGATGTGTTTCCAGCTGATCTTCCGGGCATGCCACCCGACAGAGACATTGATTTTGGCATTGATTTGTTGCCGGGCACTCAGCCCATTTCCATTCCTCCGTACCGTATGGGGATTCCTGAGTTGAAGGAGTTGAAGGATCAGTAACAGGAATTGCTTGATAAGGTTTTTATTTGACCCAGTGTTTCACCTTGGGGTGCTCCTATCATGTTTGTGAAGAAAAAGGATGGTTATATGCGCATGTGTATTGATTATCGCCAGTTGAACAAGGTTATAGTGAAGAACCGTTATCCTTTGCCTCGTATAGATGATCTATTTGACCAGCTTAAGGGTGCACAGGTATTTTCTAAGATTGATTTGCACTCAGGTTACCATCAGTTGAAGATTCGGGAGCCGGATATTCCGAATACTGCCTTCAGGACTCGATATGGCCATTAAGAGTTTCTAGTTATGTCATTTGGGCTGACTAATGCCCCAACAACATTTATGCATTTGATGCACAGTGTGTTCAGGCCATATCTCGACACGTTCGTCATTGTTTTTATAGATGATATTCGTGTTTACTCCCGGAGTCGGGAAGATCACGTGCAACACCTGAGGACAGTGCTTCAGACCCTGAGAGAGAAGAAGTTGTATGCAAAGTTCTCAAAATGTGAGTTTTGGTTGAGTTCTGCGGCATTCTTAGGCCACGTAGTATCGAGTGAGGGCATTCGGGTGGATCCGAAGAAGGTAGAGGCCATGCAGAGTTGGCCCACGCTGTCCTCAGTTACATAGATTCACAGTTTCCTTGGCTTGGCGGGCTACTACCGTCGTTTTGTGGATGGATTTTCATCGATTGCAGCCTCTATGACTAGATTGACCCAGAAGGGTGCTCCATTTCAGTGGACAGAGGAGTTTGGGGCGAGCTTTCAGAAGCTCAATACAGCTTTAATTACAGCCCCAACCTTGATATTGCCTACTGGTTCAGGGTCTTATACAGTTTATTGTGATGCCTCGCGAGTTGGCCTTGGAGCGGTGTTGATGTAGGATAGTAGGGTGATTGCCTACGCGTTCAGACAGTTCAACATACATGAGAAGAATTACCCTATCCATGACCTTGATTTAGCTTCCATTGTTCATGCCTTGAAGATCTGGCGTCATTATTTATACGGTGTTCTCTGTGAGATATTTACGATCACCGGAGTTTGCAGCACATATTCAGGTAGAATGATCTAAATTTGCGCCAGCATAGATGTTTAGAGTTGCTAAAGGAATATGACATCACTATATTATACCACCGAGGGACGGCCAATGTGGTAGCCGACGCCTTGAGTCGCCAGGCGGAGAGTTTGGGGAGTTTTGCATATTTACCAGCTTCAGAGAGGCCTATGGCGATGGATGTTCAGGCCTTACCCAGTCAGTTTGTGAGATTGGATCTTTCGGAGCCCAGTCGGGTCCTAGCTTGTGTGGCTTCTCGATATTCCTTATTCGATCGTATCAGGGAGCGGCAGTATGATGACCCTCATTTACTTGTCCTCAAGGACACGGTTCAGCACGGTAATGCTAGATATGCGACCATTGGAGATGACGGGGTATTGAGGATGCAGGGTTGGATTTGTGTGCCCAATGTTGATGGGCTTCGAGAGTTGATTTTAGCAGAGGCCCATAGTTCGCGGTATTCCATCCATCCGGGTGCTGCGAAGATGTATCATGATTTGAGGCAGCACTATTGGTGGAGGCAGATGAAGAAGTATATAGTTGGATATGTAGCTAGATTCCTCAACTGTAAGCAGGTGAAATATGAACACCAGAGACCGGGTGGGTTGCTTTAGCAGGTAGAGATTCCAGAGTGGAAATGGGAGAGGATCACCATGGATTTTGTAGTTGGTCTCCCTCGGACTGCGAAGAAGTTTGATGCCATTTAGGTGATTGTGGATTGGATGATCAAGTCCGCTCATTTTATCCCTATGTGTACTACTTATTCATCGGAGCGGTTCGCGGAGATTTATATCTGGGAGATCGTTCGTCTGCATAGTATTCCAGTTTCTATTATTTCAGACAGAGGTACTCAGTTTACATCACGGTTCTGGAGGGCCGTTCAGTAGGAGTTGGATACTCGGGTGGATTTGAGCATAACATTTCACCCCTAGACGGATGGACAGTCCGAGCACACTATTCAGATTCTTGAGGATATGCTACGTGCGTGTGTGATTGAGTTTGCAGGGTCGTGGGATCAGTTCTTGCCATTGGCGGAGTTTGCTTACAACAACAGTTATCAGTCCAGCATTCAGATGGCGCCGTATGAGGCTTTACATGGTAGGAAGTGCAGATCTCTGGTGGGTTGGTTTGAGCCGGGTGAGGCCAGGCTATTGGGCACAGAGTTGGTTTAGGATGCATTGGAGAAGGTCAAGGTGATTCAGGACAGACTTCGTACAGCCCAGTCCAGACAGAGGAGTTACGCAGACCGGAAGGTTCGTGATGTTTCATATATGGCCGGAGAGTGGGTTCTGCTTCAGGTTTCGCCTATGAAGAGAGTTATTAGATTTGGGAAGAAAGGGCATTTGACTCCGAGGTTTATTGGCCCTTTTGAGATATTGTGGCATGTTGGGGGAGGTTGCTTATGAGCTTGCCTTACCTCCTAGCTTGGCAGTAAGTCATATGGTATTTCATGTTTTGATGCTCCGGATGTATCACGGTGACCCGTCGCACGTGTTGGATTTCAATTCAGTCCAGTTGGACAAGGATCTATCCTATGCTGAGGAGCCAACGACTATATTGGACAGGCAGGTCAGAAAGTTGAGGTCAAAGAACATTGCTTCATTAAAGGTTTAGTGGCGGGGTCAACCGGCCGAGGAGGCGACCTGGGAGACCGAGCAGGAAATACGCAGCAGTTACCCTAATCTTTTCACTACTTCAGGTATGCTTTTATGCTCGTTCGAGGACGAACGAATGTTTAAGCGTAGGAGGATCCGACGACCCGGCCAGTCGTCTTATCAATAAATGCCCCAATCCCCTATTAACTGTTTTCCCCAAGTCTATTTCTGCTAAATTGAATTGCCGGGAAATTCGGTTTTGATTTTCAGAGAGTTTTGGGACACTTAGTCCCTAAATGAGAGCTTAGGTGTTGGAAAGTTGCCCGTAGTCCGAATAGTGTGAAGACGGCCTCGAAATGGAAATCCTATTCTTCCGTTAGCTCCGTTAGGTGATTTCCTCCTATTTTTGAACTGGTGTTGCTGCTTCTGGTGTGCCTCTATCGCGTTCGCGAACTGCCCTTCGCGTTCGCGAAGGCTTATTTTGACCACCTGGAATTTTTCTCTTCGCGTTCGCATAATCCCTCCCGTTCTTGCGAAGCCCTTCTTACTTCCCCATCGCGTTCGCGAAAGCTCTCACGCGTTCGCGTAAGGTAACTTCTGGACCTCGCTATTTTCTTCATCGCGTTCGCGTTCCAGACTTTGCGTTCGCGTAGCTTCATCATCCCAGACCTTCACGTTCACATGATGTCCCTCACGTTCGCCAAGGCAAATCTTTGAGACTTCACTTTTTCTTCTTCGCGAACGCGAGCCTACTTCCGCATTCGCGATGCATTAACTGCTTGGGCAGTTATAAACAAATCAAAACCTAGGGTTAGCCATTTTTATCAAAACACAAGCTTGGGAGCTCGGATTTGAGAGAAATTTCGAAGGTTTTTCGAGGGAAACTACTGGGTAACGATTCGCTACTCCCTTATGCTTAAAACCCACTAATCTAATCACTAATTCCTCCTTAATTTCGGATTTCTGAATGGAAAATGGGTAAAACTTCATAGACCAAACTACGGGGTTTGAGTGGGTGGTTGACCTCCGATTTGAGAGATTTCTATATGGTTATACTCGTGAGAGTACGAGGGTTAAGAAAATGTAAAATTTATCCGATTCCGAGATGTTGTCCTGAGGGGCGTTTTGGTCATTTTACCTAATTTCGCGCCTTAGCTTTGAATTAAATAGTATAATTAGTTGCTTGAGATGTTATGTACGATATGTAATTGAATTGTATAGATTTGGGCCATTTGGAGTGGGATACTCGTGGCAAACGTGTGGTTTCGAGTTGATTTTGAGCTGGTTCGAGGTAAGTGGCTTGTCTAACCTTGTGTGGGGGACCTTTCCCCTTAGGATGTGATATTTGGTAATTGAATTCCTTGTACATGAGGTGACGAGTGCATAATTGTGCTAATTGTTGAGAATCCAGTTTTACTTTAAATATTTAGACTGAGTTTCTTCTTACTTGATTTATTCTACTTGCAATTATAGTCTATGTTAGCTTAGAAAAGCATGCCTCGTTGACCCAAATTACCTATTTGCTTAAGTTGCTTTGATTGTACTACGTGAGGCATGTTAGGCTAGAACTACTTGTTGCCTTGTATTTTTGCACTCTATTTCTGAATATCTTCTTGTTGTGGCTGCGTATTTACATTGGGACTATGGAGGTGGGATTCCGGTAGCTCCCCCCTCCCCTTATTTGTTTACTTTGGGACTGCGGGTTAGATTCCCGATAGATCCCCCTGCATATTTACTTTGGGACTGCGGGTTCGATTCCCGATAGACCCCCTACACATTGATAGCTGGACTACAAGACGGTATCTCGGGAGATCCTTCGGATATACACATATGATGGACTACGTGACGGTATCCCGGGAGTCCCACTGGACAGTTGAGAAGAGGACTACAGGACGGTATCCTGGGAGATCCTCATTATTACCATTGTTATTGAGTCGTACATATTCCGTGTTTACTCCGTTCTTTGTGTTTTTGTTATTGCCTTGTTTAACCTGTCTTATTTCACTGCTGTACTCATTATTAGTACTTGTTTTTATACTGTAAATTCCTATTATATTTTTTAACCTCAGTAGGGCCCTGACCTTCCTCGTCACTACCCGACTGAGGTTAGGCTTGGCACTTACTGAGTACTGCTGTGGTGTACTCATGCCCCTTCTGCGCATGTTTTTCATGTGCAGATCCTGGTACCTCCACCCAGACGCACTATCCCCGAGGTGGAGATATCTAGCAGAGATTTCGAGGTACATCTGTCGCGTCTGCAAACCAGGAGTCTCTATCTTATTCCAGCTTTAGTGGAAAGCTTTTTCCTTCCTTACAATTGTTTAGACATTCTTGAGTTAAAGCAGTGTATTACATTTTTGTTAGCCTGTGTTTCCCGTGAGTTTCCGGGTTTTGGGGTGATATTGTAGACTTCTGCATTATTGAGTTATATATGCCGAGCGGCATTTATATACAGTCTTTCTTTTAGTTGTTCAGTTTTAATTAATTATTCCGCAAGTTATGTTGTTTTTCCGCATTGTTAGGCTTACCTAGTTATAGGGACTTGGTGCCATCATGACATGTTCACGGAGGGAGAACTGGGGTCGTGACACAAAGAGAGCAGTTTTTTCCCAAAAAACCCATAGCCAAAAGAAAACCAATTTTCAGGATGTTCTTGCACCCATTTGTTGGTATTTTCAGTGTTTTTCTAATTTTCAGAGTAGTGGTATATTTTCGGAATAGTATTTTTCTAATGAGTGTATGTGTGTGTAAATTTCAGACTGAATTTATCTAAATTATGTATTTTTGGGAGCAGTCTTCTATCAATTTTAAAAGAGTTTTTTCCTTCTATTGTGTGTCTACTTGTGTGTATAATTCTGTAGGTAAGGTCTATAGGTGTAGGTGTAGGTGTCTTTTTCAGAGAAGAAATCAGCCTATTTATAGGGAGTTTAGGGATAGCATCTTTTAGGGAATATAGCTTATCTATTAAGCTGAAATAGTACATGTACATCTTTCCATTCTTATTCTTTTATAACAGTTAGGACAACTGTACCTCTTTCTAGAAGGTTCTGTAATTTATAGCCTTATTTTCTTTTAAGAAATTACTGTTTTTAACCTAAAATATCAAATTTTGTGCTTTTCCAGATTTTGTTTTTGACATTTATCCTAATTCTAGAAGCTTCTTGGCAGTTACATCCTTAGTCATAATTCCTAAATTACCCTAAAACACCCCTGTAATTACCCTTTTATGATTCGCCACATTGCTGGACAATTTTGGGCCTAACTAATTTAGCCTTCATTGCCAAGGATCAGTTGTTAAGGAGTTCCTGTAATCAGGTAACTCAAGAAAACTTGTGATTAACCTATAAGCCTAATTAAATCGACTAAACAGACCTAATTAGTTAATCAAACTTCTTAATTAACACTATAGAAGAAGCTGGATTTTAAAAACTCCTAAGTAAAAATTAGATATTGATCCTAAGTGAGTTATTTTTCATAATTTTAGACCAAACTAATTCAAGTGATCTTATTATGTGATTAGCAAAGTAATTAGAATTATCTTGGGTTAGGATTTAGGCTTTTCAGTTTCAACATAAGCTTAGGCTAACTACTCATGTACAACTAATTAGCATTCCACTGATTGATAGAATCAGAATTCAATTTTAGACATAAACATAGTTACTAACAATTTGGAATGCATGATTATTAATTATTACAAGCTAAGAGCTAACAACAGAAAGAAAACTCATGAAAACTTAGACTACCTAATCAGTGTCGAAATGGCTAGAATTTAGATATAATCAACACAAGAAACGAGTGAAGAGTAACGACAGACAATATTAAAAAAACAACAAGATTTAAACACATAGATCAAAAAGGACCTAGTCTAACATAAAACAAAGAATGGACAGAATTTAGGTAATTAATTCCTACTTAATAAACTAATGAGGTCAGAAATTTAGACGAGGCAATCATGGACAATGAAGTAAAGAAGAAACAGAGATAATAAACCTAAATCTAAAATCAGATTTACTAGACTAAAACAAATCGAACACTGATTTAAGTAACTAATTTCAACACGGGTTAATTTATCACCTCGGAATGAAACAGGTTCAGGAGAAATTATAAAACCCTAAACTAATGATTACAAATTAAATAGGCTAGGGCAGAACCTAAACTAGATAAAATAAATATTTGAACAAAGAAAGTGAGTGAAAAGGAATACCAGTTGATTCAAGGGAGGTTGGTCAGGCTCCGGTGGCTCGGAAATGGGCCAAACCTACATGAATCAATAGCTCTCACCAAGAGCTATTGACTCATGCAAGTTTGAGTCATTATTTCTCTCTAGATCAGACAGTGTTGAATTTCTAGGGTTTTGAATTATTACATTTGAAATTTTTAGATTTGGGGAGGTTTTCTGGGAAAACCAAGAGTAGTATGTGGTTGAGGGGAAGGAGAGGAGTGTTTGGTGAAATTTTGGGGTTATTTGGTGGAGCTCCATCGCCAGTGAGGCGATTTCCGGACGGCGAAGGCGGTGAGTATTTGAGGGCGGCTAGGGTTTTGGGTTTGGGGAGGGAGACCAGAGTGAGGGGTGTATGGGAGAGTGAGTTTGATGGGGTATTGGGGGGGGGGGGGTTAGGAAAATTATATAGAGGGGGGGGGGAGTGAGTTGTGGACCGTTGGATTAAAACGATCCAACGATTGAGGTTGATAGGAGATAAAACGGGGTCATTTTGGGTAATTGGGGTTTGGACGGGTTATGGGGGGAAATAGGCTGGGGCGAGTGTATAGAGAAGGGGTTTGGGCCTGGATAATTTTGGCCCAGGTCCGATTTTAACCCACCCATTACTAATTACCTTAATTAGTTAACTAACACTAATTCGAATTAAACTTTAGAAATGTAGTAACTAATTTTGACTTTGTTTTGGTCTAATTATAAATTAATTATTGATTTAATTAAGAGTAACACTATTTAATTTAAGACTCCGAATCGTTTAGAGGATAAATTCCGCAATTTTGTTAGAAAAAAATGATTAAATTAAGAATTTAACCATCAAATTCACATTATGTCAAATAATCACCTTTTTGTTATCATTTATTTCCATCAATTGCAAATAATGTATTAATTAGCTCTCGTTCTAGTTTAAATTTTAATTAATGAGTAAATTAAAAGGTGAAATTGTTAGTTAAAAATTGCAATTATTTGAAGGATAATTTTCCGTAATTTTCAATAAAATGATTGATGTTGTGAACCTAATCGTGCAACTTTAAATTATTTATAAATTTAAAAGGACAAATTATGATTGTGCAATGCAAAATAATTCACAAATAACACTGAAATTCAACAAAAATTTATAGAACTAATTTATTTGTTGAATTTTTTAGGAGTATATGGTAGGTTAAAAATTAAATGCTCACAGCTGCCCCTCTTTACTCGGAAACACGAGGAGTTTTCGGGTAAAGACAAAGTGAGCAGTTATGAACAACTTTTACCCATTCAAATAAATCATTTTTTTGAAAAGTTTGACCGAACCCTGCTTCAAAGGTTGCCTACATATCCTTGGTTATAAAGGAATCAGGTCAGTGTAGTTCTGGAAGTTTTGGTAGCTGGGACTACCAGGTAACTGTGATTTCACTGTGGTTGTTGCTGCTGTTACTGCTGCTGAGCTCCTTATTACACCAACGTAACAAAACAAAAAGACTAACTAAGCCTATCAACTACTAGTTGTAAGATCCCTATTTGTACACTCTAAGGCTTGGTCTTGAGTCTTGGATTTTGCCGACTATAACCTGGATCTCGATGATTGATAGCCGTAGATGTTGGTTTTATCTTCTTGTCCTTCGGATCAAGGAAGGATATACAGAACAGATGACTTCAATCTCATCTTGAATTGTCCACATCTTCCCCGCTTCTGCACTTTGTATTCCATCTTCTCTTTCTCTTTTTATTCCGGATCGAAAACTTTTCCTTTTGGTCATATCAAATCCATTGTCCTAAAGTGTAATCTGCACAAAATCAAAAACAACCGAACGAAATTTTCTACCCCAGTTTTTACTAGGAAAATTTCGTGAGTCATTATAATGAAATTTATGCTACTTTATTATTGAAAGCGATGAAAAGTCGGGAATGGTGCATCTGGAATGGATGTAGACTAGGGGGTGGATACTCTATGCCTAAAAGTAAAATCAACAAGAGATTGGAGACCTTATGTTGACAAGATTGACAGGTTATGCCGTCGTCAGAAAAGATCACCAGGTTATGCGAGTGTCAGGTTAAAATCAACAGGTTATGCCGCTGACCGAAGAAGATAACCAGGTTATGCTGGTGCCGGGAAGAAATCAATAGGTTATGTTGTTTCCAAAAGAAGATCACTAGGTTATGCTGGTGTTGGGAAGGATCAACAGGTTATGTTGTTGCCAAAAGAGGATCACCAGGTTATACTGGTGTTGGGAGGATCAACAAGTTATGTTGTTGCCAAAAAAAAGATCATTGGGTTATGCCGGTGTTGGGAAAAGACCAACAGGTTATGCTGTTGTCAGGAAAATATCACAAGCTTATGTTGGTGTCTGGAAAGGCCAATAGGTTATGCTGTTGCCAGGAAAAGAGATCACCGGGTTATGCCGGTATCTGGAAAAAACCAATAGGTTATGCTGTTGTCAAGAAAAGATCACCAGGTTATGCTGGTGTTTGGAAAGGCCAACAAGTTATGTTGTTGCCGGGAAAAATAGATCACCGAGTTATGCCGATATCAACTAGGGAGTGGGACCCTATGTTGGCATCGACTAAGGAATGGAGTATCCTAGGTTAGAAAAGTCATGGGGTTATGCCGGAATCAGCTAGGGATTGGGACCCTATGTTGGCATCAACTAAAAATGAAACATCCTAGGTTGGAAAAGTCATCGGGTTATGCCGACGTCAACTAGGGATTGGGACCCTATGTTGGCATCAACTAAGGAATGGAACATCCTAGGTTGTAAAAGTCATCAGGTTATGCCGACATCAACTAGGGAGTGGGACCCTATGTTGGCATCAACTAAGGACTAGGATATCCAAGGTTGGCATCAAGTTATGTCAGCATCAACTAGGGAGTGGGACCCTATGTTGGTATTAACTAAGGAATGGAATATCCTAGGATGGAAAAGATGTAGCTAGGGATTGGAGGCCCTATACTACCTTAGGTTTGAACTGTTCTCAACATCATTTCCTCTTCTTATTTTGATTATTTTCAAAGAATGAGTGAAGGAGGGAAAGAACTTTACAAGGAACTTTCCTTCTGGAATCGTCGCTGCAAAGTCGCTTCTGGCCCTTGCGCGATTTCCTTTGGTTGCACCTGCTTTTTGCAAGGTTACTTTTGAGTTACACCTATTTCCTTCAAACAAAGAACAATTGTCAGTTTGAAACGGTGGTTGGTTTTGCGGCCTTGATTATTTCAAATTGCTTGATTTTGGCCCCTTTGATGAATCTCTCAACTGTTTGCTTGCTTACTGGGGATTGGGTTTTATATCTAATCCCGAGGATCTTGGCTTTCTGGATTTTCCTATGGCAATTGGTCACATGGGACCCAACATTCTGACTTTGTTGTCCTTTGTAGGTCTTTCAGTTTTTGACTTGTTTTTTCTTTGGGATTTCGGGACATTAGTGAGAGTTAGCCTCCTCGAACTTTGCTGTAATGACTAATTGTGTAGGACTGAACCTTTCCGACTTTGTTTTTGCCTTTATTGGCCTTTCAGTTTTGACTTTTTCTTTCAACTTTCAACTTTACGGCATTTGGAGTATTTTGGCTCTTCGATCTTTGCTGAGATGATTATCCCCGTGGGACTCAACCTTTCAATTTTATTCGCCTTCATGGGAGTCGTAATTTTGTTTTCTCCTTCTAAGAGTTATTTGAGTTCGAAGCATCGGTCGCTATGGCCAGTCGAGATCGACTTGATGCCCCTGATGAGGCTAGGTGCCTTTTGTATATTAGCCCGTGTCAAATGAGAGCCCTGTAAATCAGTTTTCCATCCTTTCTTTGCCTTAATTTAGAAACAAAGTTAGACCTAAAGGGATTGAAAGAGAATGACAAAGAAATGGAAACAATGAATTCTGACAAGAAATATCCCTTTCGGGGAAAAAAAAGGATTTATCTGAAGTGTATGCGGCCTTCAATGAATATGACATGCCTCTTGGACTGGATGTCCGATCTATGTAAGCCATTCGACTCTCAGAAATTCGCCAGGACTTTTACCTCGAGGTTGAGAAACCTTGCCCCGGACTGTGTCCATGCCAATAACCAATTATACTTTTCCGATTAGTGGTGCCCTTTGCGGGTTTTCACCGACTAGCCTCTCTCACTCTTCTCGCCACCACCCTGTAGTGCTCTTTGCAAGTTTTCACTAACAAGACTCTCTCATTTTCAATTTCTCTGCTCAACATCTGTGATGACCCAAAAGGTCATCATGCGTCTTATAAGTCAATTATGTTTTCCTAGGTGATGAAAACCTCCTTTTATCTCACCTTGATTTACGTGCGCATCCCGGGCGTATAGCCGGGAAGCCTTTATGTGAAAAACTGAGAAAAATGATAGTTTCATTTTTGAAATTTTATTTCAGTTGACTTTTGTCAACAGTTTTGGTAGACGGACCCGGACCCGTGATTTGACAGTCCCGGAGGGTCCGTAAGAAAGTATGGGACTTAGGGGTATGCCCGGAATCGAATTCTGAGGTCTCAAGCCCAAGAAATGAATTTTTGAAAGAAATTGTTTTTTTTGAAAATATAAAGGATTTTGGAAATTTAACTACATTTGGAATCTATGGTATCGGACCCGTATTTTGGTTCCCGATCCCGGTAGAGGTTCAATATAATATTTATAACATGTCTGTAAAATTTGGTAAGAAACGGAGGTCGTTTGACGTGATTCGGACCCACGATTATAAATTGTTATACTTTGAAGGTTTTGGAAGTTTTCTTTGATTTTTTATGATAAATTAGTTGTTTAATATTTTATTTTGGAGATTTGATCGCACGAGTAAGTCCGTAGGATGTTTTTGAGGTAGTGTGCATATTTGGTTTTGAGGGGCTGGGTAGGTTGTATACAGTGCGAACGCACCACTGAGGTCGCAATCGCGTAGGGTGGGGGAATGGTAACTGTGCGATCGCATAAGTTCTGTCGCGAACGCATAGGTCTAAATGCTGCCCAGTGATTGTAGAAACAGAACCCATACAGGATTAACCCAAAAAAACTCATAACTTTTTCTTTTAAACTCCAATTTGGGCGTTTTTTGAATGAGAACTTCACTACAAAATCATAGGTATGCAATCTTAGACTCATTTTCTTCAAATTCAACTAACACCCATTAGATTTCCAGGCCTAAATCATGTTCTTAAGGGTAGAAATTTAGGGATTTGGGTAGAGTTAGGGCTTTTTGTATAATTAGAATTTAGACCTCGTTTTGGGGTCGGATTTCAAAACTAATTACATATTCTGGATCGTGGGTGAATGGGTGATCGGGTTTTGGTCCAAACCTCGTGTTTTGACCAAGCGGGCTCAGGGTCGATTTTTGACTTTTTGGGTAGAATGATTGGAAATCTGTAATTAAGTATTGAAATTGAATTGTTTAGCATTTATTGATGTTATTGAGTCAATTATGTGTAGATACAATCAATTTGGAGTCGAGTTCAAAAGGAAAAGCGGTGATTGAGGCTTGATTTTGGTCAAGGAAGTCGAGGTAAGTGTTTGGCCTAACCTTAGCTTGAGGGAATATGTGTTGAGTCTTAGTTTCTATGTGTTTATACCATGTTCAACGTATAGGTGAGGTGAAAAATACTTATACGTTGATGTCAAGCATGCCCGTGAGTCAGAAATTATGAATTATGTGATTTTCATTGATGTTTACTATGTTATAGCTTGAATTTCACTTTAGTGGTTGTTCATTCGGTGGAAATTCTTGGTAATGGATATTGTTGAGTATTTGTTTGGTTGAGGAATATTATGTAAAGATATGTACTTGAGTGAGATTGGTTATAGCTGTGTCCCTTGTCGGGATAGTGATAGTTTTACTATTGTTTCCTTGCCGGGATGTTATGATTTATGATTCATATTGTTGATTTTTCCTTGCCAAACTTCTACTATTGATATTGTTTGGGTGAGGAAGAGTGTAAAGCCTGAAGGGTGATGCCGTGTATTGGTTATTGTGAGGAAGAGTGTAAAGCACGAAGGGTGATGCTGTGTATTAATTATCGTGAGGATGAGAGTGTAAAAGCACGAAGGGTGATGTCGTGCCGTTTCTATTTATTATTTGGTGAGGATGAGAGTAAAATCACGAAGGGTGATGCTGTGCACTTTCATTTATTTATTATTTGGGAGGATGAGAGTAAAAACACGAAAGGTGATGCCGTGCAATATTTTCTCTATGATTGTTATTTCCTGTTGTTACTTAGTTATTTGAACTGTTGTCTTATTTCGTTATTTCTGTTATCTGATATTGCTTTCCCCTAGCATGTTTCCCCTTTTTCCTTGTACTTAACTAGTTATTCTTGTTATTAATATTTCTTCTGAATATTATTAAATTGCACAGGTTGACTTGATTATCGTGTCCTAGCCTCGTCACTACTTCACCGAGGTTAGGCTTGACACTTACTCAGTATAAGGGGTCAATTATACTAATGCTACACCTGCGCATCTTTTGTTGTGCAGATCCTGGTACCGGACCCTTTGGACATTAGAGCTAGGAGGTTGCCTTCAGTCCAGTCGGAGATACCAAGGTAGTCCTGCAAGCGTCTGCAGGCCTTGGCATCCCCTTCTACTTCTTTATTCTGTTCTAGTTAATTCAGAAACATATGTATTTACTTCTTTCTGACCATTACATGTATTATTCTTAGATAGTCCGTGATATTGTGACTCCAAAGATCTGGGATTTGGTTATTTTGGTATTTCGTAAAAGCAGTGGATTAGGTTATAGATATATATTCTGTCTCATTTTCATACTTTTATTGATGAAAAATGTTGTATTTCACCCGTATTCGTCTAATAATAAAGGATTAATGTAAATTTGAATATTCACATTGGCTTGCCTAGCGGGTTCAATGTTAGACGTCATCACGGTCCCGACAGTGGGAATTTTGGGCTGTGACACAGCCGCCTTATGGTGCCCATGTGGTTTTCACCAATAAGACGTTCTCATTTTAAATTCTTTCTTTGTTTGTACCAGATCCAAATAACTGTATCCTCCAATTTTGAACAAGATTTGGGGTAAAATGAATTTGTATCGAATTACAACTTTGGAACCTTTCGGGCGGAACGTTGTCGAATATATCATAACACTTGCCCCAGCTTAAACTCTCGGGGGAATTTTTTTTTTGTTTTCCTCTGTTTTGTTTTTTTTTTCTCTTTCTTTTGCTTTACTTGTTCTCCTTTTCTTTTTTTTTCTTTTTCATTTGATTTTTCTCTCTTTTTTTGTTTTTTTTTCCCTTTTTTTTCCAGTAACACTTTCGGGTTCCAAAGAGGGTAATCAAAGAAGAGTAATCGGCTCAAAGGGTTTGCAACAAGGCTGATAGTGTTTAGGGTAGCGAGAATGAAAGCCTTCATCCTTTCAATCGGAGAATATCAAATTGCGAAGAGGTCATACATAATACCTTTTGATTGCATCTGCATTGACAGTTGTTTCGGGGTCATTTCCTTCAACATCCCCTAAGTACAATGCTCCTTTTGGTAACAGTTTTTTTATGATGTATGGACCTTTCCAATTTGGGACGAATTTTCCTTTCGCCCCTTCATGGTGCGGGAGGATACGCCTTAGGACGAGTTTCCCCAGTCCAAAATTTCTAGGCCGCACTTTCTTGTTATGAGAGCAGGCTATTCTTTGTTGCTAAAACTGCCCGTGACAAAATGCGGCCATTCTTTTTTCATCAATCAGAGTTAACTGTTCCAATCGGGTTTTGACCTATTCATCATCCTCAATCTCAGCTTCGACAATGATACAAAGGGAGGGAGTTTCAACTTTTGCAGGTATTACGGCTTCAATGCCATAAACCAATAGATATGTCGTAGCTCCGATTGATTTGCGCATGGTCGTGCGATATCCCAATAACGCGAAAGGCAATTTCTCGTACCATTGCCTAGAACTTTGGATCATTTTTCTGAGGATTTTCTTGATGTTCTTATTTTCCGCTTCGACAGCACCATTGGCTTTGGGCCGGTAAGTGGTGGAATTACGATGTGTGATTTGAAATTGTTCACACACCTCCCTCATCAAGTGAATGCTTAGATTCGCATCATTATCAGTAATGATAGTTTTTTGAATACCAAAATTATAGATGATGTTTGAATGCACGAAGTCCACCACTGCTTTCTTAGTGACGACTTTAAAAGTTTGATGTTTTTGGTTCGATTGGCCCAATGACATCCATTCCCCAGGAAACGAACGATCACGGTGCTGACATGGGATGTAATTCCGAGGGTGGTACATGAATCAGGTCGCTATGTATATGACACTGATGGCACTTTTGGACAAAACGGAAATAATCTTTTTCCATGGTCATCAAGTAATATCCTACCCGCAGGATTCTCTTTGCGAGGACGTACCCGTTCATGTGGGGACCACATACTCCTGAATGCACTTCGTTCATAATCTTTTCAGCTTCTTTGTTATCCACGCACCTTAACAGATTCAGATCCGGAGTTCTTTTATACAAGACTTCTCTGCTTAAGAAGAAACTGTTGGCGAGCTTTCTGATGGTTCTCTTTTGGTCTCCGTTGGCTTGCTCCGTGTATTCTTTTGTTTTCAAGAACCTTTTAATATCATGATACTAGGATTGGATATCAGGTTTTACTTCAACTGTATTACAATAATCGTGTATTTCCCGGATTTGAATCTCCAACGGGTCAATATGGACATTGCCCGGCTATGGTAGCATGCAGCCAAGGTAGCGAATGATCTGCTAACTCGTTATGGAATCGAGGAATACACTTGAACTCAACGGATTTGAATCTCTTTTTGAGATCTTCCACATGTTGTCTATATGGAAGAAGCTTGATATCTCGAGTTTCCCATTCGCGTTGTGCTTGTTGGATGATCAAGTCAAAATCCCCCGTGATAAGCAATTCCTCCACATCCATATCAATTGCCATGTTCATGCCCATTATGCAAGCTTCGTATTCAGCAATGTTTTTTGTACAGAAGAACCGAAGATGGGCGGTGGCGGGATAGTGTTGTCCCGTGGGTGAAATCAAGATTGCCCAAATCCCAACACTTTTTGCATTGACTACTACATCAAAGAATATCTTGCAAGTGTTAGTGTATTTTGGGATTACTTCGACTGAATTTACTTCCTCATCCGGGGAGTAGGTGCTTAAAGGTTGTTATTCATCATCAACCGGATTTTCAGCTAGATGATCGGCCAAAGCGTGGGCTTTCATGGCTATGGACATAGACAATGTCGAACTCTGTGAGAAGGATTTGCCATTTCTCTAGCCTTCCTGTGGGCATCGGTTTTTGAAATATGTACTTTAAAGGGTCCAGTCTGGTTATGAGATATGTCGTATAGGCCAACAACTAAAGTTTGAGCTTTTGGGCAACCCAAGTTAGGGTACAACAAATTATCTCCAGTAGAGTTTATTTGGCTTCATACCCAGTGAATTTCTTGCTCAGATAGTAGATGGCTTGCTCTTTCTTCCCGGTAACATCATGTTTCCCGTGGACACATCCAAATGAATTCTCCAAGACGGTCAGGTACAAGAACAAAGGTCTCCCGAGCTCAGGTGGGACCAACACTGGCGGATTTGACAAATATTCTTTGATTTTGTCAAAAGCTTCCTGGCATTCATCTGTCCATTTAATCTCCGCATCTTTATTTAGTAAATTAAATATTGGCTCACAGGTGGTTGTAAGATGTGGGATGAACTGACTGATGTGGTTTAACCTTCCCAGTAAGCTCATGACTTCTTTCATGGTTTTCAAAAGTGGCAGATCTTGGATATATATTATCTTTGTTGGATCTAATTCAATGCCCCTTTGACTGACTATAAGCCCCAAGAGCTTTCCGGATGGAACACCAACTGCACATTTAGCAAGGTTCAATTTCAAGTCGTACTTGCGTAGCCGCTCAAATAATTTTCTCAAATCTCGAATATGGTCTTCTTGTGTCCTGGATTTAATAATTACATCATCAACATATACCTCTATTTATTGGTGCATCATTTCATGGAAGATGGCATTCATGGCTCTCATATAAGTTGCCCCGCTGTTTTTTAAACTGAACAGCATGACCCGGTAATAGTAGGTTCCCCATGGTGTGGTGAAAGCTGTCTTTTCTGCGTCTTCTTCATCCATTAGGACTTGATGATACCCGGCATAACAATCTACAAATGGATGTACCTCATGTTTGGCAGAATTGTCGACAAGGATGTGAATGTTTGGTAACTGAAAGTTATCTTTGGGACTTGCTTTGTTTAAATCACTGTAATCAACACATACTTGGATCTTCCCGTCCTTTTTTGATACTAAGAATATGTTAGCTAGCCATATGGTGTATCTTACTACTCGGATTACACCGTCTTTTAATTGTTTGGTAACTTCTTCTTTAACTTTGTCACTGATGTCTGTTTCGAATTTTCTTTGCTTTTGTTGGACAGGTGGGTAATTGGGGTAAGTTGGAAATTTGTGCACCACTAAATCAACACTCGGTTACGGGCATATCATCGTAAGACCATGCAAACACATCTTTAAATTCAAACAAGAGCTGGATGAATGCATCTCTGGTTTTTTCCTCGGTGTGAATGCTTATCATGGTTTCTCTGACCTCTTATGAATCGCCTAAATTGATTGGCTCAGTTGCATTTAGGTTTGGCTTAGGCTTATTCTCAAATTGTTCCAATTGTCGATTTATTTCTCTAAAAGCCTCATCTTTATCATATTCGAGCTCTTGATTCATTATTTCACAATTAGATGGCGTTTTAGGATCTAGGCATGAAGTCCGCAAGAAAGTCATGTTATTTAAAGCCGCATTATCAGGACTGAAAATAATAAAAATAAAAAAATCAGAAAAAATAATAAAAGAAGATCCATAGACGATGAAATATTGATTTCATTTCATTGAATTTGAATATAATAAGGTTTTACGTCGGAATTTAAAAGACAATGAAATTGAAAACACTCGAGTTACACCTTGAAATAACTCGAAGTGCAGAAAGGATGGCATAACATGAACTACCAAGATTCCTGCCTAACTGGGAAAGGAGTAGCTTTCCAATTTTGCAATTTGGTCCCAGATATTGCACCTCAGCGGTGCTTGAGACTTCATAGAGCATTTGTCTCATCGCCTCGCAAATTTCTTCGATTTCTTCGGCCGTGAAGGACTCTTCTTCTCCTTCTATATATTTGGGCTTAACAAATGTTTTGGCGAAGTGCGGAATTGGCTATGGAAAAACCCACCCATCTATCTTACATTTTTCAGCTCATTCATCATCGGCGCTGGTAGCTTCAAAACCTATGCCAAGGAATTTCTTGTTGCCAGGAAACGTAACAGGTTCTGTGATGCCCTTCAAAGATGTCCCAAGCCCTTTCCAGGGCTTGTATGCATGTTTAATCATTTCGTCGGCAACCATGACTGATGCACTCGACAAACAGGGTTGAGGGCATGGAGTTCCTTTCTCGCACTGGTCAACAAGCACAATTTCAAAAGCCTGGTAAACAATGTATTCGCTTCCCTCTCTTGCCTCAAGAGAGGGGACCGATGGGTCCCTGTAGATTGATTGTTCATCCTCTCCATGGACAACTATCTCTTGGTTCTCATGCTCGAACTTGACCATTTGAATGAGATTAGATGGTACGGCTCCCGCAAAATGGATCCAGGGCCTTCATAGTACAAAGTTATAGGAAGTGTCCATGTCCAGAACTTGGAACGTTATTTTGAAATCCACAGGGTAATGGTTAGGATTAGATCAATTTCTCCTATAGTATCCCTTTTGACGTCGTCGAAAGCCCGGACACAAATATTATCCGGCCTGATCCTTTCAGTTCGAATTTCCATTCTTTGCAATGTTGACAGAGGGAAAATATCTACCCGGATCCTCTATCCAGCATGACCCTTTTCACATAATCACCCTCACACTTGACCGTTAACTGTAAAGCCTTGTTATGGGCAGCTCCTTCGGGAGGTAAGTCATTTCGGCTTAAAGAGATTCTGTTGACTTCGAAGAACCGTTCTGCCATTCTTTCCAGTTGTTCAACCGTAGTCTCGATTGTCACATGCGCCTCATTTAGCGTCTCTAGAAGTACTTTTTGGTGCGCGCTTGATCTCAAAAACAGATACAAGAGTGAAACCTGGGCAGGAGCCTTTCTGAGTTCATCAATCACAACGATACTCCGATGTTTTCATTTTTGAAAGAATTCCTCGGCTTCTTCGGCAGTAACAGGCTGTTTGAGGGGGAAACGTTTCTATTTGGCTTTGTTCAACCCTTCTGGGTCATGATACTTCCCAAATGGGTTTGTTTCATTCACTTCCCCTCTGACTTCCTTCCCTTTATAGGTGACCAGCGTCTGAGTATAGTTCCTGGGGATGGAAGTGGTATATTTTATTGTAATTGGTGGCCTGCGACTGATGATCAGAGGCTCATCCAGCTTTGGTGAGATGAATGGCCCTTTTGCCACATACGTCCCCTTTGGTACATAAATTATTGGCAAATTTTATCTTAGCTTCAAACTCTTTGGAGGGCTCAACATGAGCTGCCTATTTCTGGGAGCTCTTGGGACGTAGAGGACGGCTTCTTTGGTTGGTGGTATCTCTCTCTCTACTTCCTTAGCCTTTTCTTTATTCTGGGTGGTAGGCTTTGTTTTCTTTGCATCCCTGACCGGCTTTTCCATTGTCTTAGGTTTCTTTTCTGTATCAGCGATGGCAATAATAACTTTCAAAGAAAGGTCAAACTCCTTGTCCTCACAAATAGTTCTGATGACCGGCCCATTGTTGTGGGCTGGCAATGGATTGTTTGTTACATTGGGGACTTCCTCGTCCCTCGGCACTACCTTTTTCTGTTCAATTAGGCGCTCAACTTCTCTTTTGAGAGTCTAACAGTTCTCAATATCATGCCCTTCCGCCCCAGAATTATAGACACACCTGGTACCCGACCTGTATGATGGAGAGTCTGGATCTTGCCTGTTTGGAGGCATAGGCTGCAAAATACCTATCTGAACCAATTTTTTTGAAAGAGGCTAGAGTATGACTCACCAATGGGTGTGAAGTTGGTTCTTCTGGGTGGTTCATGGGGATGGGTATTGTATTGGTAGTTCTTCCGGGGAAGATGTGGATTATATGGAGCTTGGTTAGGATGGTTGTTTCTAGGAATTGGAGCTCTAATCTGTTTGTATTGTTGTTGTGGCCGTGTGTACGACTGAGCATTCATTACTGCGTAGGGATGGGGCGGCATAACATAGGCTGCGTCTTGATGTGGAAAATAATGTTGTGAAGCTCTGGGAGATAGGCCTGGATAGTCCCGAGGTCGTCGAGGACTTCTTAGGCTTGATGCCATCATGGCTCCCTCATCTTTCTTCTTCCTGCTTACTAGGCCTCCTGAGCCGCTCTGAAGGGCTTGGGAGGTGGCTTTAAGGGCTGACTGACTCAAGATAAGGCCCGTTTTAAAGCCATTTCACCAATTTTGATGACCTCCGCAAATGCTTTGACCATGGAAGACATCATATTTTGGAAGTAATCGGCCTCTTGGGCTTGCAGGAAGACACTGACCATTTCGGTCTCATCCATAGGAGGTTTTACTGTAAATACCCGTAAAACTTATTGTTTAAAATAATACCCGAATAAGTCCCCAAGTTGTTATAACTGTAGAAATTCTTTAAACGGACGTATTTTTAAATAACAAGTACCCCAAAATTGAAGATGAATTTTCCAGAAATTTGGGCGTTATGCGACGCACTATGCGATCACATAACGTGTATGCGGACCGCATAATAGTCGCATACATGGGCAGAATCACTGCCCAATTTGAGGGCAACTATGCGGTCCAAAATGCGATCGTATGTTAGTTCTGCGGACCACATGGTTGTCGCATACCTACACAATGTGTTTTATATGTTGGCCCATCTTGAGCACCATTTTGCGATCGATTTTGCGGACCGCATGTCAGGAATGCGATCGCATTCCTGACTGTATTCTGGTGTCGTGCTCCTATTTTTCTAATTTTAAAACCCGACCCCCAGTTAATTAAAACATTCCTCCCCTTCATTTTTAACAGATTTCTGAGCAAAAATAGAGAGAAGGGAGAGAGGGTTCTTGAGAGAGAAAGTTCTTCTTCATCAAAATTGATTCTTCAAAGTCGCTCAAGCCCGGAATCTATCGAGTTAGTGTTATCTTCTTCACTCAAAGAGGTAAGTCTTCACCCCATTTCTTCCCAAGTTCTCAGATTTTAATTAAGAATAAAACACATAGGATGGTTCTTGAAAATGGATGTCGAACCCATGCATGCATGTGAGTAAAACTTATTAATCTAGCAAAAAGGGAAGAGGGTTGGGGTAAAATTCACAAAGAAGGGGTGGTAATATAATGAGGTCACCTAGAGTTCGATAAAATTCTTAAAAGAGATCGAATTGTATACATGATTTCCAATTCTGAGTTGAATACGTTTAATTGTGAACTAGATTGACGGTACTAGTCAGTTCGGTGATCTGTGAGTAAAAGTTAAAAAGGAATTTCGACCCCAAGTATGAATGGCTAACTTTAATCTTCGTAAAGTCACCTTGTTGCTGTCGGAGCAGTCACTGCGTGTTAATTATCTGAGTATGTGTAAATTGTCTGTTCTAAATATGTTGAGGCATGATGCCTTACTCTCTGACTGTCTAGCTGAAATTCATGTATTTTGCTATTCGTAATTGTGAAAAGGTGATTTACTTGTGAATGTTTTGCCATGTGTAAAGTTGGTTAAGTACCCTAATATGTCGGTATGAAAGATTGGCAATAAACCCAAGTATGTGAATATGACTAAGTGCTAAGAGTTGTGAAATGATATGATAAACAAGAATTGTGGTTGATTCAGTCGTACTGCACTGATTGTGGAAATGTCTTATTCGACTCATTATTTTGGGCAAGATCTGTTGTGACATGATATCGTATGGGTGAGCGGTTGTACTGAAATTGTGTCCTTATGATAAAATTCTCTGTGATTAAATTGTAAATTGAAAATGTTGATATGAAGTGTGATTGTCTGATGGGATCGGGGTGCGCGCCGCAACACGAAGAAATAAGGGTGGGTGAGGTAATAAGGGTGGTCGAGGTAATAAGGATGGAATGTGATCACGTTGAAATGAAGAATCTATGAAATTCCTGAATATGGTGTTGTTGGAAAGGAAAAAGGGGAAATCTGTGGAACTTGTGATTTTGATTATTTCTGTTTCTGTGCAATGCTTGCTGATTCTATTACTGTCTCTTATATGTGTATTGCTGATCTCACTTAGAGTAAAGTTTGTTCATACATACTAGTACTATTCCACAGTACTAACGTTCTTTTTGCCGAGGGTGCTACATTTTCTTATATGAATGTAGGTGGTTCTACAGCAGGTAATTCAGTCCACCAGTAGTAGTGCCTCCTCTCCACTCCACAGTTGAATTGGTGAGACCCACTTCCTCGCGGGGCCATGTGTGGTTCATGCTACCTTCTTTTGGGTCTATTTTGTATTGTAAGGTATAGTCGGAGCCTTGTTTCCGGCAAGTACTGTATGAAATCCTATCACTCGTAGAGGCTCCATAGACATAATGTGGGTATTGTACATATGTATTTTGGGTAGTGACAATCATGGTCTTGTATGTATCTTGCAAGTATTTAGTATCATATTGCTAATGATAAGAGGTAGAAATGAATTTAACTTGGAGTTTTATTTTAAGTCCCAATTTTCTAATTCACTTGAATAAGGTATATTGAAATCACGGGGTAATGCGTGTGATAGGTGAGGCAAATACAGGTCCGCTTGACTGGGGCCACCCAGTTGAGTGCCGGTCGTGTCCCTCGATTTTGGGGCGTGAAAACTTTGTATAAGAGCCTAAGGTTTTCGAAGTGTCCTAGGATGTCTCGGAGCCGTGTCTAGAAGAGCTCTTCTTATCAGTGTGTTGTCGACAAGATCTATGATTAGGGGGCTACATCGACATTTAGGAAACACCCTTTTCATTGTTATTCTATATCGTGCGGTGAAGTGGAAAGTGAAAATATCCTTGTCTAACTCGTGCAATTTTCCTAAATTTTAAGTAATGGTACCAAAGAACAGAGCTCGACTCGGCCTAGAGCCCAATGTCACCCAAAGTGTGGCTGTGAATTATGTACCCGATGGTGCGGGTGAGAGCGAATCCCCGACCTTGAATCCACCTGCCCTTTCTGTTCCAGACCAGAGTGTTCATATTCTTGCTGCGGCGGAGTGTGCTGCAACCCCTTCCGCTGATATTCCTGATCCTTCTTCGGTTCCAGCTTCAGGTCTCGGTACCTCCGATGGGGACCTCAGGGGAGCTATTCATATGTTGAATCAGTTGATGAACGCTCAGGCACAAAGATCTCATGCTGCCCCTGCGTCCTCTAGCGGACAGGGAGATTCTGCCGGTTCCAGAGTCAACCACTTTATGCGGTTGGCCCCTCCAGAGTTCTCAGGTACTGATCCAGAGGCCGATCAACATGATTTTCTAGATGAGATGTGCAAGACGCTTCGGGTTATGAAGGCTACAGAGACAGAGGGGGTTGAGTTAGCATCTTACAGGCTGAGGGGAGTAGCGTATTCATGGTTTGAGATGTGGGAGAATTCTCGTGGGGAGGGAAGTCCTCCGGCGAGATGGGACGAGTTCGTTAATGCTTTCATGGATCACTTCTTGCCAGCCGAGACTATGGCAGCCCATGCTACAGAGTTTGAGGTCCTCAAGCAGGGTCATATGAGTGGGTGGGAGTACCACATGGAGTTCGTTAGATTGTCCAAGTACGCTCCTCAATTAGTATCGAATATGGATGCCAGAGTTCGACGGTTTGTTCAGGGCCTCAGTCCCTTGGTTTTGAATGAAGCTGCTACAGCTGCCTTGCACTCAGACATGAATTATGGTAAGATAGTGGGATTCACCCAGGCAACAGAGGCTATAAAATTGAAGATAAGGTCGGAGAGGGAGAGTAGTAGCAGGGCCCGGTCAGCGGGCCACTCGGGGAGTTCAGCTGGAGGAGGGAGACCAGTTCAGGGGAGAGGACCATTAGGGCCATCCCAGTCTTATGCTCAGTCCTCATCCAGTTCAACGCCGTCAGTGCACCGTTATCAGTGGAGCAGTCACTAGGGACCAGGACCAGACAGTAGGAGACACCATCAGTCTGGTCGTCCAGGAGGGAGGTTCCAGCAACAGAGGAGGGCTCCATGCCCTAAGTGTGGGAGGTTCCATACCGAGCCTTGTTAGCTGGATATCCCGGTATGCTACGGGTGTGGGGTGATAGGTCATATTCAGCGGGTCTTTTGTGCGCCAAGTCAGGGCACGGGTAGTGGTTTTTCTCAGCCATCTGGTTGTTCAGTCGCCGCATCTTCAGTGCGTCCTCCAGCTCCAGCAGGGTGTGGTGAAGTTAGGGGTGGAGTACGAGGTAGAGGTGGACCCAGTCGCTTCTATGCTTTGAGTGGTCGCCAGAGTGCAGAGGCTTCTCTAGATGTTGTTACAAGTATTATGACTATTCAAGCACTTGGTTTTGATGCTCTTGTTGATTCGGGGTCCTCTTTGTCATATGTTACCCCATTTATTGCTTCAAGTTTTGGGATAGAACCCAAACAGCTTCATGAGTCGTTCTCTATGTCGATTCCTGTTGGTGATTCAATTTAAGCCGCGCGAGTCTATAGGAATTTTGTTGTCACGGTGTGTGGTCGAGATACCACAGTCAATATTATCGAGCTTGGGATGGTAGATTTTGATGTTATCATGGGAATGGATTGGCTTTACTCGTGTTTTGCTAAACACGATTGCCAAACCAGAATTATGAGGCTAGAGTTTCCTAATGAGTCAGTTATTGAGTGGAAAGGGAATGTTGTGGTGCCAAAGGGTAAGTTTATTTCCTACCTTAAGGCCTCGAAGATGATTAAAAAGGGGTGTGTTTATCATTTGGTCCGGGTTGCGGACACCATTTCAGAAGTGTCTGCCTCCGAGTCCGTCCCAGTCGTGAATAAGTTTCTTGAAGTATTTCCAGACGAGCTTCCAGGGATTCCGTCAGATAGAGAGATCGATTTCGGGATTGATGTATTGCCAGATACGCAGCCAATATCTATTCCACCATGTAGAATGGCGCCAGCAGACTTGAGGGAGTTAAAGGAGCAGTTGAATGACTTATTAGAGAAGGGGTTCATTCGGCCAAGTGTGTCGCCATGGGGCGCTCTGGTTCTTTTTGTTAGGAAGAAGGATGGGTCGCTTCGGATGTGTATTTATTATAGGCAGCTCAACAAAGTCACTAACAAAAACCAGTATCCATTGCCTCAGATAGATGATTTGTTCGACCAATTACAAGGTGCGAGGTTTTTCTCCAAAATTGATTTACGGTCTAGGTATCACCAGTTGAAGATCAGGGAGCACGATATTCCTAAGACCGCCTTCAGAACCCGTTATGGCCATTCTGAATTTTTGGTAATGTCCTTTGGACTGACAAATGCTCCAGCGGATTTCATGGATCTTATGAATCGGGTTTTCAAACTGTTTCTTGACTCCTTCGTGATTGTTTTTATTGATGACATCCTTTTCTACTCGCGGAGTCAGGAGGATCATGCTAGTCACCTTAGGGCAGTTGTTGGTTGATTTCCCAATGCACACGCAAGTGTACGTGGTCGACAAGTAATATAGGATTTTAAGTCCAGATNAGGTATCACCAGTTGAAGATCAGGGAGCACGATATTCCTAAGACCGCCTTCAGAACCCGTTATGGCCATTCTGAATTTTTGGTAATGTCCTTTGGACTGACAAATGCTCCAGCGGATTTCATGGATCTTATGAATCGGGTTTTCAAACTGTTTCTTGACTCCTTCGTGATTGTTTTTATTGATGACATCCTTTTCTACTCGCGGAGTCAGGAGGATCATGCTAGTCACCTTAGGGCAGTTGTTGGTTGATTTCCCAATGCACACGCAAGTGTACGTGGTCGACAAGTAATATAGGA
>MDKI01046072.1:0-48269 GCA_005239505.1 Nicotiana paniculata
TCTCCTAGGATAAATGTCTTAGTCTGATGAATCTTTCTCCTAAGATACCAAAAAAAAAAAATTAAAAAAAAAAGAGACCTAGTCTGATGCATTTCTCCTAGGATCGAAATCTTAGTCCGATGAATCTTTCTCCTAAGATAGAAGACTTAGTCTGATGAACTTTCTCCTAGGATAACAATCTTAGTCTGATGAATCTTTCTCCTAAGATAATAAAAACCCTAGTCTGATGAATCTTTCTCCTAGGATAAATGTCTTAGTCTGATGAATCTTTCTCCTAAGATAAAGAAAACCTAGTTTGATGAATCTTTCTCCTAAGATACAAAAAAAAATACCTAGTTTGATGAACTTTCTCCTAGGATAAACGTCTTAGTCTGATGAATCTTTCTCCTAAGACAAGAAACCTAGTCTGACGAGTTTTCTCCCAGGATAATAATAATAAATAAATAAAGAAGAGGAAGTTTGGATTAAAAAAAAGAAGTTATTTGTTCATGCCTAAAAAAATAAGCGTTGGGACAATTTGTTTAAAAGAATGATTTTCTCAACAAAAAAAATGAAATTGATTTTTCTCAAATGAAAAAAAAACCAAAACCTGAAAGAAAACAAAAAAATAAATGAAAAAAAAACAAAACCTGAAAGAAAACAAAAAAAAATCTTTCTTGATTCATTTTAGCATAGGTACACAATTCAGTAGTCTTCTTTCCAATATAGGGTCTCCAATCCCTAGTTGATTTTATTTTTTAGGGTCTCCACTCCCTAGTCTTCCTTCCAACATAAGGTCCCACTCCCTAGCAGACACCGGCATAACCTGGTGATCTTTCTGAAAACAGTATAACCTATTGATCACCTCCTGACATTGGCATAACCCAGTGATCTCCTATTCCCAGACAACGTCATAACCGTCGATCCTTCCCCAGACACCGGCATAACCTGGTGATCTTTTCTTGACAACAGCATAACCTGTCGATCTTGTCCAACATAGGATCTCCAATCCCTAGTTGATTTTACTTTTAGGCATAGGTTATCCACTCCCTAGTCTACAATAACTCTAGGTACACCATTCCCGGCTTTTTATTGCTTTTAATAATAAAGTAGCATAGATTTTATTACAATAACACGCGAAATTTTCCTGGAGAAAACTGGGGCAGAAAATTTCGTTCGTTTGTTTTTGATTTTGCGTAGATTACAATGGATTCAAGACAACCAAAAGAAGACGTCTCAATTCAGAACAAAAGAAAAGAAGAAAAGAGTTGAACCCCAAAGCACAAAAGCGGAAAAGAGGTGGATTGCTCAAGACAGATTGAAGTCACAAGATATGCATGTCCATTATTGATCCGAAAAAGCTATAGAAGAATGAACTAACACCTGCAGCCAACAAGCATCAAGATTCAGTCAGAGTTTGCATGAAGAACGAGCCAAGACTCAAGACCAAGCTTCAGAAGACTCATAGATAGGAATCTTGTAACTCGTAGCTGATAGACTTAGTTAGTCTTTTCTTTTGATTTTGATGTAATAACGGGACCGCGAACTGGAGCCACAGACGGAACCTCGCTCGACTCTGCAACTCATCATTCCATCACTCTCCTTGAACTACACGCGACCTGATTCCCTTATAACCCGGGATATGTAGGTTGTCCAAAATCAGGACTCGGTCACTTCCTCCTTCCTTTTAGTTTTCTACCCTTTTAAATAAAGTTCGGGTCAAAACATGTCTTGTTGTTCTTTGTTTGAAAACTCTTCGTGTTTCCAGTCAAAGAGGGGCAGCTGTAGACATGTAATTTTTGACCCTCCCCGAAATTTTACCCATATTAGCTTTTTAATATTTAGTTTAGGTCTAATGTCGCTATTTTAACTAGTTTTTACTTTATTTTATCACAAAGAAACTAAAATTATAAAATAAAAAATAGTTTCATTTTGTAGTCATACTATTTTACTATGACTTTATTTTTATATAATCTTTGAAAAATACCAAAAAAATATATAGTTTCAACTTTAATTCTTAATTTTATTTTAATTTATTAAAATCAATTAAGAATAATTTTTACATATTTATAAATACATTACATCATTATTGTCTTCTTAGCCCAAATTTAAAACCTAACAAGACATGGACCAAGCCCATGATTCCTAAGCCCATACCCCTTAACCTAGAAGACCCTAATATAAAAAAGACCTCAAGGCTCTTCTTATTCCACACACAACCTATGAGCAGCACCCCTAAAAAGAGAACAAAAAACGGCAGCCATTTTTCTTTCACAAGGCCTACCCCTTCTTCAAAAACAAACACATCTGCAGAACAAAAACAAAAAAAGAAGCAGAGAGTGACGGAGAGGATCTCACCCACTTTATTAATGTCAAGGGCCGCCACCTAACTCCCCAAACTTCAGAAGTAAACCAGCTTCCTTCACCACCAAAAATTCCAGTCGAACAACCTCCAAAACATCACTATTTCAGTCCAAAATCCAGGTAAAAAAGCCAAAAACGCAGCTGAAATGCCCCAAAAATGCAACAGTAAAACGACCTTCAAATATTCATGAAAAACGGCCATTTTCATACCTATAAACCAACTTAAAATCCATCCCCCGTCACTCACGAAAACCACCCAAAAACAGCCCTTGAATCTCCATGAAAATAGCCTCAAAATCACTCCAAAAACAGTCAATGTTTGGTCGATATTTTGAGCAAAGCTCCGGTTCTGGTTCGAAGTCGTGTTCGCGTTTTGGCTCCAGATTTGTAGCCGTTTTTGGTCTTCGTTAGCTGAACAGTCATCATTTCTATACAAAATCTTACTTGGAGTTTTCTGTTAAATAAAGTTTGGCTTGAGGCATGTACAGAGGTCTGTTTCTCTATCTACTGTTTCAATGGTATTAAGTTTGCTTTACTTGGTATCTCTTTAATTAAATGATTGATTTGTTTCGATGTTTAGTTTTCCCTTTTGCTTTGTGTATTTCATTTGCAATTTAGCTTAATTAATTTTGAGTATCTTATGTTTGGTTCATCATTTTACTTGGTGTAGTTGAAGATCTTGAATGAGTATTGAGTGTTTGTTTGAATTGTTGGATCTTGAAAATAAAAGAAAATCTTTCTGTGTGAAACCATGAAATATGATGCTCTCTTTTGGTGTTAGTTTGCCACTAGTTGTCAGCTTACTTAGTTTAGGCTAGGAATATTTTTTTTATTTTTCTTATTTTTATTTTTAATTAGTTTCATGGTTTTCACATGCTAAATCTATAATGGGAACGATTTGATTGCCTTAAGTTGATGCCATATTTTGCTTGGTAACAATAAATCTATGAGAGGTCCATTTTTAATACCTACTATATTAATACGAATATTTTTGAGATGGTATTATTAATTAATCTTTCTGATAGTGTATTTGTCTACTTTTTCTTGTAGATATCTTCTTGTTTTAACTTCTTTTGTTTCATCTATAATTAGTTTCAACAAATCCTTGAAATAGAATTAGTAAGAACTCGTTAAGTTGTAAATAATTCATAGTAGTTTGTCAATAATTTATAGGACTAATGATTCCCTACAGCTTGACTTCCATAAATCATGCCTTATAATAATCTCAAACTTAGAAAGAATAAATCATAAACATCGTAGCTTGCTTTAGGCGCGAATAATAAATTATCGTGACTATGAGTACGGTTCCCGTGGCATGGTCACGGTACGTAAATTTCATTCGGGTGTGCATTTAATGTGACCCAACCATAATTTCAAACAATACTTAAAATAAACATGTAGCAAATCGCGAGTGCATTTCATGTGACGCGATTTGCGACGTGTACCAAAACAACAAGTGCACGCCATCGTGACTTGTCTAAGATAAATCCATAAATATCCTAATTGATCTTAAAACTGAAATGTTCCTTTAAATATAAAACATAAAGAATAATCAAACATTGCCTCAAATAGGCACTATAAAACTGTCACGACCATAGTCTTGACTACGTAATCTACACTCGGGTGCGACAACTCATGTCCCCGTCTTCAACTTCAAATTTTAATAAAAATCACATGTCGTAATTGCGGGTGCATTTCATGTGGCGTAGTTATAATGTGTCCAAGAAACAAACAAGTGTCCGCCATCGTGATTTGTTTCAAGATAAATCCATAAATACTAAAAGCGGTTAAAAATTAAACGGTTAAATGCACAATAGGCTAAATATGTAAGTAATCAGATAATTTAGGCCAAATATTAATAGTTAAGCGACCGTGCTAGAACCACGGAACTCGGGAATGCCTAACACCTTCTCTCGGGTTAACAGAATTCCTTACTCAGAATTCTGGTCGCAGACAAATTAAAACAGAGTCAGATTTCCTCGGTTTGGGATTTTTAAAACATAAACGGTATCCCAGAGCATAGTAAAAATCCGGGTGGCGACTCTGAAGTAATAATAAGTCCCAAAACCGAATAATGTCACTTTAATTGGAAAAAATTCCTTATTACCCTTTCATTAATTCGGGGTAGTGAAAAAGGAGGTGTGACAACGGGTGAGCCAGATGGATGACCACAAAAATGAAAAGTCTTTAGCAGAACATAAAGAACATACAAGGGCTAGATGGTCACAAAAGTATATCATTCGGCAATTTGTTCATGTTTCCTCACATCCATTTGCCACAAGGGTTCAAGACCCCAAAATTTGAGAAATACGATGGACATGGTGACTCTATCACCCACTTGAAAAGGTATTGCAACCAACTGATGGGTGCAGGAGGAAAAGAAGAATTGTTGATGGCTTATTTTGGGTAGAGTCTGGTGGGAGTAGCCTCTTAATGGTTCATTGACCAAGATATCTCTCACTGGCATGTTTGGGGCGACATAGCACAGGCCTTCATCAAATAATTTCAGTACAATATTTATATTATGCTAGATAGAAATTCCCTGTCCAACATGAAAAAAAGTCGACTGAAAGCTTTAGGGAATATGCCATCAAATGGAGGGAGCAAACGGATAGATTTAAGCCACACATGGATAACCACGAGTTGATCACTGTTTTTTTAGAGGGTCAAGATCCTGAGTACTTCCAAAATATGATGTTCGCAATGGGTAGACCTTTTGCAGAAGTGATCAAAAAATGGGAAATAGTCGAAAATAGCCTCAAGACTAGCATAATTGTAAGACAAGCTGCCCTCAAAGCTACCATCCAAGCAATCCAAAATGGGTCGGGAAGTTTGTCAAATAGAAAGAAGAGAGATGAAGGGTCTATGATGACTTCGGGGGTCCAGAGAAGTTCAAAGAGGGGCATCGCACCCTTATGTGGAAGTCAACAGGGGATATCCAGCTACCATCAACATTATTATCCCCTTCTAATTCCTCATTACTTTGTGGGCCCCCAACAATATACAGTGTTTAATGCTCAACCTCCCAATCAATAGGTACGGGCACCAGCTCCAAGGATCCCTCGACCTCAGCAACAAAATTTGCAGGAACCCCACATTGTTCGTCCTAGGCATGATAATGTCGATAGCAGAGGCCAGCGGAAAAATGCACTCCATTGGCTGAAACATACACTAGTCTATTCTAGAAGTTGAAGTAGATGGGCGTGATTGGACCCATCGCTCCCCACCATATGCATCCCGATTCACATGGATTTCAAGCAAATGCTAGATGTGAATATCATTCAGGTACCCCGGGGCATAGCATTAATGACTGTTGGACTCTTAAAAGAGCCATAGAAAGACTCATTGCCGAAAAATTAATTGTAGTGACAAATGGCAAGGACCCTCCTAATGTGACAAACAACCTGTTGCTTGCACATAATGATGTTTATTTTGTGGGAATGAATGGTCAAGATCAAGAATACAAGTCGGTTGGTCGATCAGAAATGAAAGTGGGAACAATTCAATAAGGAATGGGACAGGAAGTAAGTACAAGACAAGATGTGCCGTTGATTGTGAAAGGCGCCCAGATCTCAAATAAGGCAAATTTATTTGTTCCAAAAATCTTGAGTTGGAAGTCCGCTCCAATGTACCAAGCCCAAGGTTGTATGTCCTGGGAGGCCACCCTGTCATAAGGCAGAATCAAGGTGGTACAAAAGGTATAACGGAGCCAATCATAATCAAACCCGTCGTGCGACCCCGTGTGACAAACACAAAAACCATTCCTTGGAACTACAACAAAACTATGGTGACCTACAAGGGCAAGGAAATCATAGAAGAAGTTGGGGAAACTGGGGGTTTGACTCGATCGGGAGATGTTACTCTCAAGAAGAGTTGAGGAAGGCCAAGAAAATTAGAGAAAGCAAAATACCAATAAAGAAACCAGTCACTAAAGAAGAGGTGGAAGATTTTTTGAAAAGGATGAAGGTCCAGGATTACTCAATCATTGACCAACTGAGAAAGACTCCTTCCCAAATCTCTCTACTATCTCTTCTCATGCATTCAAAAGAGCATGCTCATATTATTCAAGATCCTGAACGAGGCTTGTCACGACCCAAAATCCCTAAGGTCGTGATGGCGTCGGACATCAATGTCAGGCAAGCCAAATCATTAATTAATTGAAATAACTCTCTGGTTTTAACACATATAAAAGCATTTCCTTTCACTTAATTTCATATTAACCAAATAAAAGTCTGTTAATTAAAACAATGGCTTAAGGATTACACTTAAGCAATTATATCCCAATACATATCCCAGAACCCGGTGTCACAAGTACATGAGCAATTTCTAAGAGTTCAACAATCATTACAAGACCGTCCGAAATACAACTGGACAAGAAATTTGAAATGAAATAAATACAGTACGAAGGAGACTCTGTCAACTGTGGATCGCCTCCAGATGATGCAGCCCGCCTAAGTCTCTGAATCCTCCATGCTGCTATGAAAGTACTTGTGCAATAAATGCACAACAAGTGTAGCATGAGTACAAAAACAACGTGTACTCAGTAAGTCACCCGCCTAACCTCAAAGAGGTAGTGATGAGAGGTTGAATTAGACACTCACTAGGGTCCAACAATATAATATATGACAGAATATGATGAAATATAGTAGATATGTAAGACAGTGAGCAGCGAATACGTATCAAGTACAGGAATCCAGGTAACTACTGAGAATAAACAACCAAGTACACTTTCTTTTTTCCCAAATACATGTCAAGCTATATCAATAAAACCGTACCAAATAGTCATGCGCATACAAGGATGAGACAACCGGCCGGAGTCTAAGGAATATCTAATCACTGAATAGTCGTAAAGCTTCCCCCGCTCGCGAATCATAATTGCGACTCGGTTGCTGACACATTTATACCAAATTACCATAAAGCTTCCCTCGATCGCGAATCATACCTGCGATTCGAGTGCTGACACACTTATACTGAATATTATAAATCTTCCCCTGCTCGTGAATCATACATGCGACTCGGGTGCTGACACATTTATACCAAATTAAATCCGTACTTTATCAAGAAAATAGTTTTCTCAGGGAAGTGGTAAAATCCTTATTAAAAGAAACATGAAACATAGGTTTTGAAATCATTTGTTTTTGAAACTCATTTGTCAAGTTTAATGATATTCCACGATACAACCTAGTCCAGGTACACAAATATCCATAGAGAGACAAATTCTCTTTTTAGAAGATTAACAAGATGAACTCTAGTTTTCTTTTAGATATTCAATTATGTCTTCGATTATATTAGCAGCTTAATATTACAGGCAGGATTACATGCATAACACGTAAGGCATGCTAGTGGGTCCTAAACTACCCAGACATGGCATAATAGTAGCTACGCACGGACTCCCGTCACCTCGTGCTTACGTAGCCCCCGAAGATAATAGCATATACTGAATTAATTCACCTAGGGGGACGAATCCCCCTCACAAAGTTAGAAAGGAGACTTACCTCGCTCCGAAATTCCCACACTGGCTTCCAAGCCCCTCTAACGACTCCAACGGACGCACAACGCTCCGAAACTACCACATAATGGCAAAGCAATGAAAATTCATCCTAATACTCACAACAAATTTAGATTATATACTTTCCCAACCCCCACTCGGAGAAATGACCAAAATGTCTTCGAGCCCACGTGCCCGGAGATCCGAAATTCTTGAAGATACATGCTACCCACAGCTCTACTAGTTCAATCATGCAATTTACTCTACATTCCATGCTCAAATTCGTGGCTAAATTCCAAATTTACATTTCTAGGTTCTTCAAAAATTTCCCAAATTTCCTACCAATTTTCATGTTCGAATCCATGCAAGATCACATATTTAACTTAGGAATGGGAAGAATTCACTTACCTAGTGATGCTTGCTGAAAATACCCCTCTTGAAGCTCCCAAAATCGCCACACCAAAATGAGAGAAATGAAGAAATAGCCATAAATCCGTTCTTAAAACACCCCACAGCCTCCAGCCATTTTCGCACATGCGGTGCAATAGCCGCTCATGCGGCTCCGCACCTGTGGAATTCCATTACAGATGCGGCTCTGACTCAGCCCAGCAACTCCCGCTCCTGCGATCCCTCTTCGCACCTGCGATTCCGTAGGTGCGACCAAACTCCCGCACCTGCGGTCCCTCAGCTCCAGCCCCAATCTCGCACCTGCGGCCAAATCCTCACAGGTGCGGATCACACCAGATGATAGCAAATCTTCACTTCTTCAAACTTCAATTCTTGATCTGTTAACCACCCGAAATCCACCCGAGGACCCCGGGACCCCGTCCAATCATACCAACCTATCCCAAAATATAACATGGACTTGCTTGAAGCCTCAAATCACATCAAACAACATTGAAACGATGAATCACTCTCCAATCCAAATCTTTAAGAACTTGAAATTCCAAACTTCCACATTCGATGCTGAAACCCGTCAAATCACCTCCAATTGACCCCAAATTTTGCGCACAAGTCGTATTCAACATTACGGACCTGCTCCAACTTATGAAATCGCATTCCGACCTCGATATCAAAACTTCCACTTCCGGTCGGATTTCTCAAAAACCTTCAAATTTCTATCTTTAGCCAAATGATCCCAAAATGACCTACGGACATCTAAATTCACTTTCGACCGCGCTCCCAATTCCAGAATCACCATATGGAGTTGTTCCAAGACTCGAAATCCCAAACGGACATCAACCTCACTGATATGCACTCCAACCCCAAATTCATGAAATCTTTCTAAGATGCTAACTTCCACAATATACGCCGAAGTGCTCCAGGGTTATCCAAACCCCGAGTCGGACATACACCCAAGTCCGAAATCATCATACGGACCTGCTGGAATCTTCAATTCCTGATTCGGAGGTCGTTTACTCAAAATTCCAATCTTAGTTGATTTCTCCAACTTAAGGCTTCTGAAATGAGAATTTTCTTTCCAAATCAATCCTAAACTTCATGGAATTCAATTACGACCACGACCACGAGTCATAATACCTGAAATGAAGCTGCTCACAACTTTAAACTGCTGAACGACGTGCCAGAGTTCAAAATGACCGATCGAGTCGTTACAAGGCACATGTCTCAGAGAAGACCACAGTGAATCAGCTAGAGAAGATGGACAATAGATTTTTGAGGTGAACAGAATCTCCTTTACTGATGTTGAACTCCCTGAGGAGGGAGCCGGACACAATAGAGCTTTGCACCTGGCTATCAAATGTGAGGGGCACTATGTAAAGCGAGTCATGGTTGTTAGAGGCTCAAGCGTAGATGTATGCCCTCTCTCTACCTTCAAAGCATGAAATTAGATGTAGCCCTATCTCTACCTTTCAAAGCATGAAAATCAATACAGACATAATTCGACCAAGCAATGTCCACATCCGGGATTTTGATGGTGCAGCGAGAGACACCACTGGGGAGATACATATAACCATGACAATTGGGCTTGTTGATTTTGATTTTCTTTCAAGTGGTGGACATGGAAACTTCTTATAAATTTCTTCTTGGAAGGCCATGGATCCATATGGCTCGAGCCGCGCTATCCAACTTGCATTAGATGTTCAAGTTTAAACATGATAGGCAAGAAATTAATATCCGCGGAGAAGATGAGTCATCCATTTATAAATACATGTTAATCGCGTGTATTAAGTCCAAAAAAGGATGTGAGTTACTAGACCACTTGTAGAGAAGACTCCCTATGAGTTACTTAAAGGGAAAAAGCCCAATATATCTCATCTTAGGACTTTTGGTTGTAAGTGCTTTGTGCACAACAATGGTAAGAACTCCCTAGGTAAGTTTGATCCCAGAAGTGATGAGGAGTATTCTTGGGATATTCTTCACATAGTAAGGCGTATAAAGTGTATAAAAAAAGAACTATGTGTGTTGAAGAGAGTGTGCATCTTATTTTTGATGAAACTAACATTCTCTCTGAGAGACAGGAACAAGTAGATGAAGAAATTGGGCTGGTCAGAAACTCAGACCAAACTGGAGCAACACTGGAGGAAGGAACGGGTGAAGGAACAGGTTCATCCACCCCAGGTAACATGCCAGGGGGAACTGAGCAACAAACTAATTTACAAACCTCATTGGAACCTGTCCCTGATCCTGCTCCTCAGCAATAAGACACTGTAGGATCTTCAAGTAATACCCAGTTGGTTGTAAAACCACACAGATATCAAAGTTCACACCCCATGGAGAACATTATAACTGATCCAACATCTGGAATTAGAACCAGATCCTCTTTTGAAAAATCTGTGTGCGTTTGATGCTTTTTTATCCTTGATTAAACCTAAAAATATTGCTGAAGCTTTGTAGGATGCATATTGGGTAAATGCAATGCAAGAAGAACTCAACAAATTTGAAAGGAGTCAAGTTTGGCATCTAGTACCCAGATCCTTTGATAGATCAGTGATTGGCACAAAGTGGGTATTCAGAAACAAGCTTGATGAAGATGGAACTGTTACAAGAAACAAGGCAAGATTGGTGGTTCAAGGATACAATCAGGAGGAAGGAATAGACAATGATGAAACCTTTGCTCTTGTGGCAAGTTTGGAAGCAATTAGGCTCCTCATAGCCTTTGCTGCTTACATAGAATTCACCCTTCACCAGATGGATGTCAAGAGTGCCTTCCTGAATGGCTATCTCAAGGAAGAAGTGTTTGTAGAGCAGCCTCCGGGATTTGAAAATAAGGAGAATCCTGATCATGTGTACAAGCTTGACAAACACTGTATGAACTCAAGCAAGCTCCAAGGGCATGGTATGAAAGACTTTCAAAATTCCTGCTGGAACATGACTACAGGAGAGATAAAACTTATAGCACCTTATTCTTGAAGGAAAAAGGTAAAGATCTCTTGGTAGTGCAGATATATGTAGATGACATAATCTTTGGGGCAACTTCTGAAAAGCTAAGTAAAGAATTTGCTAAACTAATGGGAGTGAATTTGAAATGAGCATGATGGGTGAGCTTAACTTCTTTTTAGTCTTACAAATGAAACAAAATTCAAATGGAACAATGAACCATCAGCAAAAATATGTGAAAGAATTGCTTAAAAGATTTAAAATGGAAGACTCAAAGGAAATTGACACTCCTATTGCAACAGCCACAAAACTATATGTGGATGAACCTGGTTCATCTGTCGATCAAAAGTTGTATAGAGGAATGATTGGTTCGTTGTTGTATCTTACTGCTAGTAGACCTGACATTGTCTTCAGCGTAGGGCTTTGCACAAGATTTCAGGCTAATACAAAGGAATCACACTTAACTGCAGTGAAGAGAATCTTGAGATATCTTAAAGGCACCACAAACCTCTATCTTTGGTATCCTAAAGGTAGTAATTTTAATCTTGTGGGATATGCTGATGCTGACTATGCTGGCTTTTTGGTAGATAGAAAGAGCACATCAGGTATGGCACACTTTTTGGGCTCATGTCTTGTGTCTTGGGCCACTAAGAAACATAATTCAGTAGCACTATCTACTACTGAGGCTGAGTACGTGGCTGCAACCTCATGCTGTGCTCAGTTACTATGGATTAAGCAACAACTGATGGATTTTGGCATAAAGGTTGGATGCATTCCTATCTTCTGTGATAACAGTAGTGCTATTATTATGATAAATAACCCCGTCCATCATAAAAGAACAAAGCACATAGATGTTAGACATCATTTCCTAAGAGACAACTATGAGAAGGGAATGATCTCTATTGAATTTTGTGTTACTGACTAACAAATTGCTGACATCTTTACTAAGGCACTAATTAGAGAGAATTTTAAGAGAAACATGTTAGAATTAGGGATGATTAAGATCACCTAATGAAACCAATTCAAAACAAATTTTTTTTTTGGCTAGGAATTCTGAAAGGTGTAAATAATCAGAATAATTGTTGCTCAGGCTCATGCCTTAAAAGGCATACTCTCTTGACATGTGTTAATATGACTCCTTGGTGACTAATGATGCTTTTATATTTTTGTAAATTGAGTCTTGATCAAGAGATTCTAAAAAGATGAACCTGCTTCACCGCTGCTGGTTCCAAAGAGTCAAATATTGAAATATCTGACAGACAAGGTATGTGCTCATCACTACACACATATTGAAATATATATAGTTACTCATGAGTAGGACTTTATATATAATAATCCTTTACTAAATCTAGTACCCATCCTAAATTCGAACCAGTTCCAAAGAGTCAAATCAAATTAAAATAGCCTAGTTTATAGGGGAGTCATAACCGTCACTTATCCCCTGACACTCCTGAACCGATTAGACTCCCACTTGACCAAAATTACATATGTTGTGTATTCATTAAACAAGCCATTAAAAACCCATCATCACTTATCTAATCTCTCACCTTTTTCTTAAAGCCATAACCGTCGAAACCCTTTCGACCTTCTACTCTAACACCTTGATCCTGATTTTCTTTAACAAAAACCATCACCATGGCTAACACTCAACCTCCTACTCCATCCTCCTAAACCACACCTGACTACATTATCACTCTTGAAGATATTGGTTCCACTCCGTCTCAATCAAATTCCTCCACCCCATCTCAATCACAACCCACCACCCCTCAAAACAACCTTGTTCTGTCTCCTCCAACCACTCCCGTTGTACAACCAATCCCAAATTCAGAACCCAGGAGAAGGCGTGTGAAAATGCTCGCCAGAAAGACTGTGGCCTCTGGCTCTCTAGCTAGGAAATTGAACGCAAAGATTCAAGCTAGCCAAGCCCAAGAATCTGAGAATTCCAATGACTCCTTCAAGTCCGCCAATGAGGGGGAAACAACTGGTTCATCTTATTCTGAACAAGTAACATCTAAAATTGAGTCTGAGCCAGTCACTTCTAAAAATAGGTTTGTTTTAATTGGGTCTGTAGTGGATGTGGAGATTCCTGATAGGAGAAGAAGAGGAAGTAAAAGTAACTTTGTGAGCGAGGGAGAAAGAAGTACTATGAGGGGAACAAGGGAAGGAGGTACTCCATTAGCAATTTGTGGGACTGTCCCAGTGGTTGTTGAAGAAGGTGCCAAGGATTTAGGGGGAAGTAATTCTAGAGGGGCTGGAAAATCTTCAACATGTAACCGATGAACTTGGTTCATCCATTGAAGAAACTTTGGTTGATCTTATGATAAAGTTAGGGGAGAGATATAAACCCCAAAAGAAGAAGACACCCAAGACCAAGAAAGTCGCTCCTCTAGTGGAAAGCAAGAAGAGAAAAGGCACTCCCTCTGTTGATGCTTCCATTCCTAGAGGTCGCACCACAAGGAGTGCAATTAGGCAGAGTAAAGAGGAGTTGCAGAAGGCTTTAAGGGAGAGTAGGAGAAAGAAAGCTGAAAAGGGGAAGGCAAAAGTGTTTGAGCCCGTAGAGGCTGTTGATGTTGAGGAGATGGACCTGGTCCATCAAGAGG
This sequence comes from Nicotiana paniculata, assembly GCA_005239505.1. Lineage (NCBI taxonomy): Eukaryota > Viridiplantae > Streptophyta > Magnoliopsida > Solanales > Solanaceae > Nicotiana > Nicotiana paniculata. The sequence goes on from MDKI01046072.1 coordinate 13,771, forward strand.
AACAAATGGCAGAAGTTGAGTTTCAGACACCCAAACCAAAGAAGGGCAAGACTTCTTCTAAAAAGTCAACATCTGTGTCTGCTACACCCTCGACTGTTGCTAGAAGGGCTAGGTCCACAAAGAAATCAAAGAAGGCTCAGGTTGATGATGAGGAGTGGAGTGGTGAAAAACCAGAGGAGTCTGGTGGAGAGACAGACAAATTGACAAAATTTGGGAAGCACATGATACTAAAGGGAAGGTTGCTGAAGGATCTTGAAGAATCTGGTATGATTTACCTTGTGGACACTCTGGAAGTACAGGGCTGGAAAGACATGGTCCTTCAACTTGAAGCCAGGCTGGCCAGGAGTGGGATTGTAGAGTTCATAGCAAAGGCAGAAGTCAAGGATGGCAGGGTATCCAGTCAAGTGAAGGGGGTTAAGATCTCTTTTGATGCCAATGAGCTGGGTGAAATTCTTGGGATTCCCGCTGAGGGATATGATGATTATACAAGACAGCGGTGGCCCAGCTTAGATGTCCTTCCTTATGCACTACAAATCACCAGGAGGTTCAGTGATAATGCTGAAGAAGTGGAACCAAGGGTTGTGTTCAAAAGCGAGATGACACCTCACACAAAGTTGTGTTTGAGTTTGTCAATAAATGCATACTGCCCAGGCAAGAGAGGAGGCACATAGCAAACTACATAGATTTAATTCTCATAGAATGCCTGGACAGTGGAAGGCAAATCAACTGGCCCTCTTTCATAATTCAGCTGCTGGACAGTGTGGTGAATGTCTCCAAGGCTCATGCTATCCCATATGGGTTCATCCTAACGACTGTGCTGGCTCATTTCAATGTGCCCGTGAAGAAAGCATAAATGGCCACTGTCAAGGATCATTTTGGGAAGAACACGTTTCTGACATGCGATTATGATGTGAATGTTCCTGATGATGAACCTGGTTCATGTAGCATGCAGTGTTTATTGCTTCTGCCCAGAAGCTATGAGGTAGTTTACTAGAAAGAAGCATGGTTTTACCCATATCTTCAAGGGTTCTGTTCTTTCTTTCAACAACTCCATTTTTTTGTGGAGTTCTAGGGGTAGAGAAGTTATGATCTATTCCATGTTCATCACAAAATTCATTAAACTTTGCATTTTCAAATCCAGTGCCATAATCAGACCTTATTGATGCAAATTGATTTCCTAATTGTTTCTTTATTTTTCTAACAAAAGAAGTAAACATGTCAAATGCTTCATCTTTAGATGTTAGAAACAATGTCCAGGTAAATCTAGAATAGTCATCAACAAGCACCATTACATATCTCTTATCACATCTGCCTAATGTTCTCATAGGACCACATAGATCCATATGGACCAGTTCCATCGTCCTGGTGGTACTTACCATTTTCTTGCTTTTTAAAGATGATCTTACTTGCTTCCCCCTTGCACAAGCCTCACAAACTTTTTCTTTCTTGAACTTAATGTTAGGGAGACCTATCACTAGGTCCTTGGAGACTAGTTTATTGAGTTGATTTAAGCTAGCATGTTCCAAGTCTTTTGTGTCAAAGGAGGGGATCACTGTCCGACACACTCAAACAAGTTAATTCATTTTTTGATAATGTGGACAGGTCTATGATATAGATATTATTCACTCTTTGTCCCTGCAAAACAATCTTGTCAGTGATAAGATTAATCACAAAACATTTTGTAGAAGTGAATGCAACCAGGTTACCTCTGTCACACAGTTGGGACACAGTAAGTAGGCTATATTTCAAGCCATCTATCAAGTAAACATTCTCAATGGAACGTGTGTCATCCTTACCTACCTTACCAACCCCAATAATTTCACTTTCTTCCTATTTCCAAAGGAGACATTTCCTCCTTTGAGGTTTTCAAGTGAAAGGAAATGTTCCTTGTTCCCTGTCATGCGCTTTGAGCAGCCACTATCCAAGTATCATATTTGACTGCTCCCTTTCACTTGAACCTGCAAGAGAAAAGCATGGGTTAGTCTTAAGAACCCAAACTAGTTTGGGTCCTTTTCTATGAGAAAAAGGATGAATTAAGCTCCTTCTGGCCCAATTTGGTAGCCAATTTTCTTTCGAACAAAGATTTTATTCCTTTGACTGGCCTGCTCTTTTGCATTGCATTCAATTTCGTAGTGATCAGTCTTACCACAGTGGGTGCAGATTTTGTTCTCAGGAAGTGTGAGGTACTTACTTTTTGGATCCCATTTAGGTAGTTGACTCCCAAAACCAAGTCCTCTTTTGTTGCTACTGTGATTTTCTTGAAGCCATGTCAAGGCATCAGAAGATTTATTCCATTTGCATGTTCGATCCAGTTCATGTTTGACCTTTCCAAGTTCCCCTTTTAGCACTCTTATATGTTCATCTCTATTATACAACTCATCCTTTAGTCTGCTTACATTTTCTTCTAATATGAGTTGAGAGTTGTCAGTTATCTTCTTGCTAGTTCCTAGTTTTAGTTTTAAATTTTCAGATTTTAACTCTAGGACCTTAGTTTCAAGTGGATGAACTTGGTTCTTCAAGGCAGTGTTTTCGTTTACAGATTCACTTACTCTGAGCTCCAGGTTCTTACACTTTGCTTTTAACATTACACACTCCTTAGACAGCTGTTCTTTTCTTTATTTATTTCTTTAGAATCATCAATGAAGTCAAGTAATAATTCAGAGAGTTTTTCTTTGGATAAGAACTTAATATTGTTTTTGAGATAAGATATACTTACCTCTGATTCGTCATCTTATTCACCAATTTCCATGAGTGCTTGCTCATATCCATCTTCATCATCTGATTCTTCATCTGAACTTCTCCCCAAGCAGCAACCATATCTTTTGTTGATGTTGTGTTTTTCTTGGGATGAACCAGTTCCTTCTTCCGGTTTCTTCGTTCAAATCTTTGCTTTTTCCATTCAACTTCCCACTGAGGACAATTCTTGATGTGATTATCAGTTTTTCCATATTTTTAGCATCCCTTGTTGTTGGGTTTTTCTGGTGCCTTTGCCTTGTAGTAGTTTCCACCTCTTGAGATGCCCTTTTTCCTGATGAGATAGTTTCTGAATTCCTTGGTGATCATAGCCATTTCATCTTCCTCCAGATCTTTTCCCTCAGTGATTCTTAGTGCCATACTTCTTTCCTTCTTGGGAGCATCCATCTTCGTTGTTTGTCTTCTAAGTTCATAGACAGTGGATTTCCAATTAGCTCATTCAATCTGAGGGTTGCCATGTTCTTGGATTCCTGAATAGCGGTGATTTTACTCTCCCAAGAGATTGGCAGAACCCTTGTCAAAATCTTTTCAACCTTGTCTTCTTCAAGGATAGTCCTTCCAAGATATTTTAGTTCATTTGCCAGAGTAGTGAACACAGTGTACATCTCTTCGATGGTCTCTCTATCCTTCATAGAGAAATTCTCATATTGAGAATATAGTAATGTACCTCTGAATCTTTTCACTTGTGCAGTTCCTTCATGATCCACTTGCAAGATATCCCAAATTTCCTTGGCAGTGGTGCAGCTTTGAATTCTACTGTACTCATCTGGACCAAGTCCACACACAAGCCACTTCTTGGCCTTGGCATTCTTTTCCCATTTTCTTAAGTCTTCAGCAGTGCAGTCAGCTCTTGTCTTTGGCACATCTACTCCTTCTGAAGTCTTCTTCATGATGGCCAAAGGACCGTCAGTGACTATGTCCCATAGTTCATAGTCTTCTCCAATTAAGTGATACTTCATCTTGTTCTTCCACCATGAGTAGTACTGGCCATTGAAAAGTGGTGTCCTAGCAGTTGATTGTCCTTCCTAGTTCCCAGGTGGTGCACTCATCTTGATATTTCCTAAGGTGTTAGCCTCTTCAAGGATAACCTGCTCTGATACCAATTGTTATTTATCTATGTCAGTACCACACAAGAGGGGGGGTGATTTGTGTGGTGACCAATTTTCGCTGCAGTAGTTATAGAAGGACCAGGTTCTTCTATGTGTTCCAACTCCTAAAGTTTGCGGAATAATAATTGCAGAAAATAAAGAACACAATAATTTTATGTGTAAAACACCTGGCTCAAAAGGTGAAAAAACCACGACCTACTTCCCAGTAGGATTTTCCCAAACTCTTCACTAAATCAATGAGCCAAACAGCATTTACAAAATAAACTCTTCTGTAAACCTAAGGATTAACTCTAACCCTTTGTGGCAAACTAACCTCTAGCTATTTGTGACAACCTTCAAATTAACTCTAACTTGAATACTCAGTATCTATTACAAATGCTTCTAGATAAAGCTGAAAGATACACTTTGTAATCACCTACTACAAATAAACTAGACTAAAAGACAACAAATGGAACTGGTTCTTCTTGCTGGTTCAAGTAGCTTCAGAATTGCACAGGAAATTCTCACACGAACTGCTTACAAAATTGCTTTGGTAATTTTGTTCTCAATTCTTGTTTTTCTTCTATGTTTGTGCGCACCTGTTCAATAAGAACGCTTGACAATATATAGGATCCGTAGAAAATGAGATATATTAGAATTAGGATGCAGCTCTTCTAATTCTGATGCAACTCGTCCTTGGTGGAAGAGTTCTAGTTGATCTCAACTCCCTAGATCCTCTTCTATCTTGAATCTGTCCTTACTGAATAAGGAGTCCATCTCCCTATCAATTTTCAACCTTTTCGACCAGGAGATATATCTTCAGATCACTGATTGTGCTTATCTCCTGTTTGCGATCACCTCACGTACCATTACCTCTGCATGTCTATGTCTCCGGTGATGGACCTGGTTCAACTCTGAGTTCATTTGTCAATCTTCAAAACCATTCAGCTTCATGATCCAACAGTTATGAAGGGAAATACCCAACAAGCAAGCATTGACTATACAGAGACATTTTCCACGGTAGTCAAGATGACAACCATGAGGTCTCTAATAGTTGTTGTTGTAAAGAAGGAGTGGCATGTATCCCAATTGGATGTAAACAAAGCATTACTACATGGGAACCTAAATGAGGAGGTCTACATGGAGGTTCCATAGGGCCTGGCTGTTGATAATTCAAAGTTAGTTTGCAAGCTCAACAAATCCCTTTATGAGCTGAAACAAGTCAGTAGGTAGTGGTATGCTAAGCTCAATGAAGCCTTATGTTCAAGGGGTTATGCACATTCTATGTATGACTACTCTTTGCTTTACAAAAAAACTGAAAACTCAATTGTCTATATAGAAGTGTATGTAGATGACATTGTGGTTACAGGAACTGACACAATGGAAATTGAAAAATTAAAGGTGTTGCTGAATAATATCTTCAAGATAAAAGATCTAGAAGGCTACACTACTTCCTGGGATTATAGGTTCTTTATAAGGATGATGGCGTGATAATATCTCAAAGGAAGTTTACCTTTGACTTGCTCAAGGAGTATCAGTGCATGGACTATAGCAATTTTACTTGACCTCTAGACCCAACAATAAAGCTCAAGGCTAAAGAGGGAGGCGCCTTGACAGACCCTACTTACTACAGAAAACTAGTGGAGAAGCTCAATTTCCTCACCAATACCAGACTGGACATAGCCTACAGTATACAACATTTGAGCCAATTCATGGATGACCTCAGAGAACCTCACTTGAAAGCAGCTTTTCATCTACTTAGATATTTGAAAGGAGATCCACCCCTGGGGATATTCATGTCTAAGGATACATATTATACTATCTGGGCACACTGTGATTCTGATTGGGCAGTATGCCTAGATTCTAGGAAATCTGTAAGTGGTTACCTTGTATTATTGGGCAGCAATCCTGTTAGTTGGAAGTCCAAGAAGCAGGATACTATTTCACTGTCTTCTGCAAAAGCAGAGTACAAATCTCGAAGGAAGGTAGTCAGGGAATTGGTGTGGCTTATTAGAATGTTTAAAGAACTTATAGTTCCTTTCCCCCAAGCCCATTGCAGTGTTTTGTGATAGCCAATCTTCCATGTGCATAGCCAGGAACCCTGTATTCTATGAAACAACCAAACATATAGAGGTTGATTGTCATTTTTTGAGAAGCAAGCTACATGAGGGGTTGATTTCACTGCATCATGTGAGAACTACATACCAGCTTGGAGATGTTCTAACCAAAGCTCTAACAGGAGTCAAGCATTCAGCAGTTTTGTACAAGTTGGCAGTGTTTTCCACACCACCAACTTGAGGGGGTGTTGAGATGGCTGAATATGTAAAGTGGCTAGATACTTGTAAAGTGGTTAGTAGTTAGTTAGTTAATTTGTAAAGTGACTATTTTAGATATTCATTAAGTTAGGAAACTTTGTATATGTACTCAATACAGATATCAATAAAGTAGTTAGTTCATTCCACATATTTTCTCTCTCTTTTCATCATGTACTCTCTCTATCTCTGTAAACTCTATTGTTGTTGGACTCAAGCTTGAGTGAGGTTAGGTCGTATGTAGTCAACAGTTTCGTTAATAGTTATAGCCAGAACCGGACTAGATTCAAGAAGGAGAAGAAAAAATAAAGAAATTTTCGAGTAAATTGTAATTGAATTCGAATTGAAGAATTGATTGGAGGATTGAGTATCGTCGATAATGGCTGCATTAGCCAGATATGTTCCTCGTGACAACATTGAAAGAGATTTGCAGTAAGAAAGATAAAGAGAGATTTGAGGTGAATTATGTGTTTTTTAATGTGAGGAAGATGAAAATTGTGTTTGTAGTTTCTGTTATTAATGGTTTATGACGGGGTTTGTTGTGTATTTGCGTGTATTGTCTTTCTGTTATTTTTTTTGTGGAATTTGGGTGAAAGATTCTGTAGGTTGTTTTGGTGAAGAAGAAAGAGAGGGGAAGGATGAAAAGAAAGTAAAAAAATAACAACAATTAAAAAGTGGAAAAAGAAAGAGATTTTGGAAGGGAATGGGTCTGGTCAGGGGGTGGGTGAGTTTGTAGATGAACCCGGTATGAAAACTGGGGGTGGGCTTTCAGTTCATGTGATGCCACGTGTCCTCCGTTAACATTATGGATAAATATGATTAATCGTATAACGGCAGTGTTATCTATTGACGGGTACTCAAAACGGGGGTAATTTAAACTATTCCTGATAGTACAGGAGTATGTTTGACCCTTTTTCGTATTTTTAATTACCATTGCTCCCAATTCTCTTCATGTAATAATGAGTTTGGAATTGGTTTAAATTTTATTTATTTTTCAACCATATACACACCATAGAATTCAGTGGATCTATTTATTGTGTGCAACTGGTCATCATGTATATACATGTATATTCGAATATATTTTGTTATTGCTTTGTTCGTATAGAGTTCGATCAACTAGCTTGAGAGTGCATAATGTTTATGCATTTGATTAAAGCAAAGTTGAATTCGGCAATGTAAAGTCTCCAAGGAACTTTAACTTCTATCACTAATACTTGCAAACTCTCCGTACCTTTGGTGCAACGAATTTATTAAAGTTGGGGTGTTATACTTTTGGAATTTAAACAAGCTGCCTAATTTAGATTCTTCAATTTACTATAACTAACCGTTGTATTATTTAATATTTCTTTCTCCTTTTTTTCGATTAAGAAAGCATGTAAATGATTTGGGAGATTCTGGATCACCTGACGGCTTGAGGGGTAATTTTTAAAAGCTTGTCAATAGTAGGGGCAAATTTGGCCTGATAGTATAACGGTGGTCATAAATTTGGCCAAATAGTATAACAGAGGTTAGATATTGACAATATTCGAAAATAGAGAGATAAATTTGGACCTTTTGCCTTTTTGTATCTCAATTTATTCTATTTTAACGAATCGGGTTTGACAGGTTGATCTTCCGGCTCGTGGGGGCTCACTGACAAATGACAAAGCCACTTGATTTTGTATCAAACACTAGACTCATTTTGGATGCAATCAGTTCAGGCAAGAAAATTATTCAATCCAACCAACCAGTTCAGCAAAGTTTTACTCAAACAAACAAGCGAACCTTGAGCACTACGAAGAAGGAAATATAAGCAGCGGACATGAATAAATTTTCCAACGGAAAAGTGTTTATCCGGCGAAAAGTTGTCACAACAATTCTTTGTTAAAACAAATTATCATACCCCTTAAAAATATCCCAAAAGGAAAAAGTTAAGTTCATGGGTATGACATGATTCAATGATATCAAGAATCATTGCTAAGCATAATAATTTTTAAAATCACCGAAAAGACCAACTAAAAACTTGACAAATAATAGATCTATCTTTCAATCTTCTCCGCTTAAATACTTAACTACGATCAAAACTTATTACATGCGACTAACCCACACATCACGGTGCTGCACTCTTACTGCTATTGCAGTTAAAAAAATTTACCAAAGCAATCAAATTAAGTTCTTATGTGGATTAACATTCAGTTGTGCTTTAATAATTACCACCTCCTGCCTAAATTAGCACGGGCATCAGCAAATAGCACCTTCACATCACATTAAATATCAGAAGCAACAAGATAAAACTAGCAAATGCTAAGAACGTTCAGAACCAAAAACGATCTGCAAGTAATGATCCTTGAAGAAGCTACAACGGCTCTATTCTTTCTCAAATTGACAATAAGATTTCCCAGTTCTTTTTTAGGTAATAAGATTTCCCAATTCTTTCAGCTACAAAAAGCTTCCAGAATGATGCACAAGCAAGCAGAAAACACTTTTGTGATTCCATGTAAAGGGAAACAGCTTGACCACCACCACGAAGCTAGCAAAAGAAATTGTATAATCACCTAAACATGGTCATACTTCAGCAGAGAAACTGCCTGCATGATCACCTGAAGCATAATGATTGTAACTCCCCCCACCACCTGTACCCCTGCCACCCCTTCCCCTATAGTTATTAAAATGGTTCCTCTGATGGTAATTACCAGATTGGTCGTAGTATTGACTACGGCCGTTCTGGTAGGACCCTCCCCTGCCACGTCCTCCACGGCCATTGGAGTTTCCACGACGGCCACCTCCACTCCCACCACGATTACCCCTGTAATTCTGATAAGACCTCTGGGGAACAGATTGTTGCCGATTGAAATCTGCATCCTTCAAATTATCAACACCTTCAGCCTCAGGTGCGACTTCTTCTGGCTCAGCAAATTGTTCAGACATGTTGTCACCCTGCTCCCCCTACAAAGTGAATAAAAAGAACAGATGTTTCATATGGAAGAAACAACCACTAAACTTCAATTCTCTTAGAAAGGTCAAGAATACCTGCTGCAGTTCCACATTGCAAGCGTGAATTTCGTTACTTTCAACTGCTTGAGAACTTGCAGCATCTTCCTCCTGAAAACAGTTAATGTTCACAGTTGAATGATAACATGAAGGAAAGCATGGACCACTGAACAACAATGATATCAGACGAGAAGTGCTATAGACAAACTTCTATACACATTCAATTCCCTGTAAATGCACACAATGTAGTCCCCTTTTCAAAGTCATGTAAATTAAAAGCACAGATTTTAATAAGAAAACTGGATTTACACACTTCAGATGCCAAAAGTAGAGACTACACTGAAACTCACATGTCTGGGAACAAGCAGTTTCAGTGAAAATACTAAAAAACTAGCTTAGGTTGCCAACGAGTCTAAGAATACAAAGCCAGAAAATTATGTAACAAAGGTGAGGAAAAGGTAGGATAACTCAGGACCCAAGATTAATAAGTTATTCTTTTTTTAAACAAAATTCTTGCTCTCACTCTCACCAGTATGTAGCTTGGCCTGCACACAAAGTGCTCAGAATTGAAGCAAAGAGGGTTCAGGATATAAATACAAAAATGCAAGTCTATCTTTGACCAGGTTTTCAGGCCTCCTCATACTCGACTCATTAGCAATACATCAATCAAAAAACCAACTATGCCTCAATTAAAAACTAGTTGGTTTGTTGTATGAATCCTCTCCATCTATTCCACTTTTTAAGGGAGCATTTCATGTCAATACTAAATATGTCTTTTAAGGAAATTAGGTGTTCTCTAAAACTGGTGCCGCTATAAGTCTCATATTTAATTCCTCCACTGGCGCCTCTAACTAGACTACAAAGACTCCTGATATATGGTAAAATAATCTTGGTAGAACTCAGCATTAACAATATTGTTTGGTTACAGTTTTCTTTTCTGCATAAAAAATACTTGCATAAACTATTCAGAAATCTTTGTATTGTTTTACGCGGGATAGAGGTCTCTGCCTCTACTGTTCTGTATACCAGTGCCAAAAAGAGGAAGATCTATTTTTTTTCTTTTTTTGAGAATCGTGAATCTGTAATCCTAACAGCACAAAGATTGTGCTAGAAATCTGTACAGTGAAGCAAAACACTGAAGCATAAATATGTCCCTCTCTAAAACTGTAGGGGTTCTAGTAGCCCTAACACATACTCAGCTGGATTTAGAAGTTCCAGTCTACACCAAAAATAAAACGAAAAAATACTGTTGGCCTTGATCTTCTGAATGGAATTGTAACTGCCCTCAAAACATATACAGGTTCAACATTGGCACAAGTGAAGTTGAGCTACCTTTTTCTTTTATTTCCTCGTTTTGGCCTTTGAATAGGGGATAGTCTTGACGGCAATTTCAGTTATGTTGGAGAAAGAGGAAAGCAAGAGGAGCGGAGAGGAAGTAAAGCTTTCTCTCTGATGTTCGAGAAAGAGGAAGCCAAGGGGATATACTTCTGGGTTTCATCTTCTACCTCCCTTGTATTGTGTAGAATTTTGGCAGAGAGGAACTAAAGCTATCAACAATGGTATTTAGAACAGCTTTATAGCAAAAGACATCTTATCCAATATATTAAGACCACAACAAGAAAGTGCAGAAAGACCAATGTATGAGAAATTATGAGCTCTTTATGACACAAAAACGAACAAGGAAAACATGTATTATTGTTTCAGAAAAACAAAAGCAAAATCTACTGAGATGAATAACACACACACACACACACCCAAAAAAAACAACGGAAAAACCTCATCAGCTAACCTAGAGGCCAGGACAGTGCAAAATCTAACAAGTTAAAGACCAACAAGCCAAAACATATGAACCTGTCAGTTCCTTTAAAGCAAACGGACGATGGAGGCTTGTGCTTTTGAAGTTCAGTTATTTAGCAATACGTAGAAGTGAATTGCAAGGTAAGACACCAACTTAACCAGAAGCTTCATAAGGCCTTAACAATAGCTCAGCAATTACATTATACACAGCAACTTCAAACAAGGGATATAACAGAAATATCAATGAGTTAAATCTTTGCATTCAGCCACAAAAGCATAAACAACCAAAACTCATGTGCATCCAACAATCAATCATAATTTCAAGGCAAGCTTGCAAGATGTCTTTCAGACCTTAAATATAGCAAATAGTATAGATGCTTTACTTCTATATAAGCATTTACCTTCTGCTCATACTGCACATTTGGAGTTTCCACTTGCAGCGGTACGTCGACAGGCACAATCTCCACATGTTCTTCTACTGGCACTGGATAAGACCCATATTTACCGGCAGCTGCCTCCACTTTAACAGGGTCTGTGGTAAAATATAGTGAACCAATGATCTTGTCCAGCTTTGATCTCAGCCCCGCATCTGCAAGAAATGGGGACATAACCAGTTAAAATCATCTACCCTACCCTAAAATCTTGACATACAAGAAACCTCATAGCCATTCCCTGAAAAATCAAAAATGCAAATGCCAGGATAACAAACAACAGCAACCAATGGAGGATGTAACCTTAGGCTACGGGTTCAATATAACCCGGTAAATTTGACATGGAACATATATGTGTGTGTGTGTGTGTGAATAACAAAATTTCAACAAATATTAGATTTTTTAGCCCATTTTTTAGAAGCAAAGTTAGTTCATTGTTAAAATTTTGGATCCGCCTCAATAACATAAACTTCAATCCCAAACTAGTGGGGCTCGCCCTATATGCATGCTTTTTATCCACTCCCGACAAAGAAAACAATATTTTATCTAAAAAATAAAAAAGAGACTCACAAGTAGCATCGGAATTGGGTTCAATGGGCTGATTAGACTTCGAAAGCCATAGCTTAGCATGCTCAATACATCTCTGAAGAGAGTGCTTGTGTGACAAGGGAGAGTTAACAGGGCGTGAAACAAGCAACCCGCTAAGTATCGAAATCAAATCCAAATCTCTTTCGCCTAACAGATCCATCACGTCGTCAGTAGATTCATCCTCTGGCATACAGTCGTAGCTCAAACAACACGCTCTCTCCATAGTCCTCGTCAGCATCGTCGCTGTTAAATCACTCTGCCGCAACGACTTCACGTCAAACATGCTACCAAAGTACAACAGATTAAGTAAATCCTCAACACATTCTCCTTTGATGTTAGAATCATCAATAGGCGTATCGGCGGCGGATTCTGACGGAGGAACTGGGTGTTTTTGTTCGACGGCGAGGTTGACTTCTTCAGCGACGGCTGCAGCGAGCGGCTGACGAAGCTTCTCGAGCTCGTCAATGCCGGCGAGGACAGCGGATTTGGAGCGGAAAGTTTCCTCTTGTTCTTTGTTGAGGGTTTTGCCTTTGGATATAGATTCTTCCATTTGGACAATGCGGTTGTATTTCTTGCGAAGAGCACGGAGGCGCTTGTTGATCACGCTGAGTACTGGTCCATCGGAGAGTTCTGATGCCGGTGTAGATGCCATCGGTGGTGGTTCGCCGAGGGATGAGGAAGAAATGTGGAGTGCGCCGCCGTGGACGGCGACAAGGGTTTTTCGAGGGTCTGTGGAGTGGAGAGGCAGAGGAGTTAGAGACTGTGGAGTGGATTACCTTTCCCAATTTATAAATGAAAACATTAAATAATAATAATTAAATATTAGAAAATAATCATTAAAATGCTTATGCAAGTATCCAAGGGTATTTTTAATTTTAAACGCTTTTTTATTCATGTATTGGTAATGCCTATTGTCATTTTTTGTCTTATTGCCCATAAAATAATATTATATAATTTTTTTACAGAAGCTATGTGAATGTTAAGCTTAATAGTTAATGTACTATTAATCTAATGTTTTACTACCATATTTTTTATGCAATCAGCTGAACATAAATATTATAGTATTAGTTTATCTGAGATTTTGTGCTGAGATTACTTTGTTTGTAATGGAATATTAATACATATTAGATTATTAAGATATTATCATTACACATAAACAGCAGATTATTAACATTATCTATTTTTTCAGCATCTGAACAAACATAATTTCTTTTTATTTTAAAATTCATGAATATAAATATATTAAAAGTTATATAATATATCTATAAAATATTAGAAAAAAAAATTAATTTATATGGTATTATTTTAAAAAGAAGACTATTTAATGAAACACACCACAAAAGCTAGCGCCAGAGGCAGCAAAAAAATGTGTATATATCTTTATTCTCAGTTGGTATTCTGTAGTTAATAATCACAACTATTGACATGATTATTTTAAAATAATCAAATTTTCACACCAAAACAATATAATAAATACAAAAATAAAGTTCAAATGCAAAGCATAATGTTCATAACTTTACTGTGATTGACAAAACAAAACTAAACTTGATAGTTGATACCAACATTAAACCGGTGAAAATCGTCTTTGATGTTAGGCTCTAATAGAACTTAACTCCAAACACGATTGTCGTTTGAACAATATTTGAGATTTTCCCACCTTCACACTTACAATTGCATTGCCCCACAAAATACTACATAAACATTGAGGAGACTCAAAAAATTTTATGTAGTCGAAAAATAGCGGACATCAAGGCAGAAGAAGTTTACTTTCTTTGAAAGATGGAAGGATAAAGTATTTTTTTACTTGTTTAACTCAAGTTGAGGAAAGATTAAAAAAAAATGTTGCCTTATATTTGTATGACTCTATGATTATATTATTTATGTTTATGAATTTTCATAATTCTAGAAATAGCGAAGATAAAATAAATAAAATTTTTTGAGAAATAGAAAGGGTAAAAGAAATAAAGTATTCTTGCATGAAAATGTTGAATATTCATACATGAGTGAAAGTTGATTAATTCAAAAGAATATGATAAGTGCATTTATGATAAATCTTGGAATAATTCACATACTATTATTTGTCTCTATGTTGATGATTTGTTAATTTGGCTCTAACATAAATGTTATTGGAGAAACTAAAATCATGTTTAGTAGTCATTTTGACATGAAAGATTTTGGGTGAGGCAAATTTTATTCTTGGAATAAAAATTACTAAAATATATGATGAAATTTTCCTTTACCAGTCACATATGTTGAGAAAATTTTGAAAAAATATAACTTTATTGGTTGCAAGCATGTTGTAACCCCTTTTGATTCAAGTGTTCACTTATTTCATGTACAAATTGACAATGATATGATAAATCAAAAAAGAAATGCTAGCTTAATGAGAAGATTGAGACATGTGACTGATTGTATTCGGCCTGATATTGCATACGCGGTAGGGGGACTTAGCAATTTTACAAGCAAGCCAGATAATGAACATCGACATGCCATAATAAAGAGTTATGAGGTAATTACTTGGTACAAAAACTTATGGCTTGTTTTATGTAAAAAAATATCATGTTGTACTCGAAGGATGTTTGATGCATATTGGAACACTTTATATGGTGATTCCTATTCAGCTATAGGTTATATTTATACTATAGGAGGCAGTGTTATTTGTTGGAAGTTAAAAAAAATAAAGAAAAAAAACTTTACCACGGAGGCTGAACAAATTGCTTTAGCTTCAGCTAGTGAATAAGCGAATTGGTTAAGAGATTTATAATTTTAAATTCCTTATTTTGAAAAACTAATTCCTTCTCTTTTAAATTTATTGTGATAGCCAGAGGCGGGTCTAGGATTTAAAGGTGGCGGGTGTCAAAATTTCCTTTAATTTAATGTACACCTTATAATAACTTCTAATATATAGCTTGTTTGGTACGATTGTACAGTTCATTTTTTAGTTTATTTGGACAATTTAATAAGCACTTTATTTGCAAATATACAAATTACATCAATTTTTCAGACCCTACTTTTGAAATTTCATTGGGTATATATGTTATTATTGTCATATGGAAATTACATCTCACACATTAAGAAGCAAATATAATTAACATTTTAAAGAAGGAATCACACTTTTCTTATTAATAATACAAGTAAAATCAATATTTTTAGTGGGGAACTATATTTTTTTGTATGTTAAAAATAAATTTGTACAAGTAAAATAAAATATTTAATAAGGGAGCTCCACCGATCAGAATAAGAAAAAAAACATATTCAATAGATAAATTATACCCCATAAGTAAATGCGGAATTAGATAAACTACAAGATCTCAAAACATAAATCACAAATCTAACGCTTGCGAAATATTCATCATAATTCATTACTAAAGAGATTTAAATTGTATTTACCAATCATATAATAACACAAATTTTTATGTTATAAAAAAAGAAATTATAAATTAATTTTGATCTCAATCTAAATCAAGACCCAAGTTTTTTTTATTTTGAAAGACAGAAAACTAAAAGATTTGAGATTAAGAGAAATGTTTATATTATGAAATTTTTAAATTTTGGAGGCTCTTGTTTGAGTGTTCTTGTTAAATATCATAGATAAAGTAATAAAATAAAGAAAAAAATAAAAATAATAAACGACATGTAGGAAATTGGGAAGTAGCCAAAAAGAAAAATTGACTGGGAGAAAAGAAATAAAAAACACAACGAAAAGGGAAAGTCAGACAAGGTTCAAGATAAATTCCAACTTGAATTTTACACACGAGAAAAACTTTCAAAAAGATCTACCAGTTATGGCACCTTTGTCTAGTTTGCGGAATGAGGGTGGCAGGATCATATAATTAATTTTTTTACACATAAATATACGATAATTTTACCAATCGAGCGGGTGCCATATCACCCCCACCCATAAGGGTGGATCCGCCCCTGGTGATAACTTGCTGCTCTTGGTAGAGTATAACAATAACAAACTTAGTTTGATTCCGTAAATGGAGTCAGGAGTATAAAACCATTATTAAAACGGTAAATCTAATTCTATAAGAAAAAAATAATAATATTGTGAGGTATTTGACAAGTAATTGATTGTGCGATCTAGCAGTTCCGTTGTCCAAGGCCTTGGCAGGAGAAATGGTCTGGAACGCATCGCGAGGGGATGAAGTTGAAGCCCATAAACTCATAAGTCATATATGAGAAAATCCAACCTGGGGACTAAATATCCAATAACTAGGTTCAATGAAAAGAACGAATCATATGATGGCTTGGTTTGAAATGCACTATTATATTTATTATTGTTCAATCCTTATGGTGTGAGTGCATTTATTATTGTTCAATCCTTATGGTGTGAGTGCATTTATCATATAACTCTTAATTAAAATCGGTAGCTCGTATGAGTGGAGTGATAGAGTTACAGGAACACCCTTGACAGATTTCACCTATGTGAGTGTGGAAGTAGGCCGTTTCCAATGAGAATTGGGCTTATTCTCAAAAACGCTCAAGAAAATCGGGTTAGCACAAGGTTGTAATGTGTTGGCTAGTAAAGCCCATGTCAACATCTTGATTAATGTGTGTAAGCAGTGATACTTTATTTCCCTAAAGCGGGTCATAGTTCAAGTTTGAGACCACCACTGACTCTGGAGTAGAGAGCATTGTTTTATTAAGTGGAGTTTCAATGCATAATAGTCTCCCTTCAACTGGTAAACTCTCTTATTTAATATTAAAATGAGTGAGAATGTTGGTGTTAGTGCATTTTAAAATTAAAATTATAATATTAAACTGCATTATTTCTTATGAGGTTGTGTTTATAAATTGACAAGAAAGTGACCATTACTTTGGTGTAATTCATGAAACCACTAATGCCATGATCTACCATTAATTACCTACTAAAGATAAAATGTTTTAATCACCAACCGTGTTATATAATTATTTTTCTACTACCTTACTATCTATATTATGGAAGAGATTTTACACCTATAAATAGTAGTGTTTCTTCCTTGTGTTATGGGAGAGAAAATGTTGTAGTATACATGAAAAAGTGCGGTTGATATAGTGAAAAAGAGAGTTGAGAAACGGAAAAATGTGGGTCTCTAACTTATTCTCTACAAAAGAGAATATATTCTTGTTTGTAGAGAAGGTGTTCATTTTGGTGAAGCTCTGGACTCAACAGCTTGTCTAGAGTTTGTTCGAGCCATACGGCATTGTCGGGCTATTGTATCTTGGAGGGGACAAGTCAAGAGTATTACTACTGGGCTGGTGAAGATACTACCGCGATGGACTTGAATCTCCTTAAAAAGAGAGGGATATCCACGCCTTAACTTGAAGAATATTTATTTTATTTTTCTTCATCTTATTTTTCAACTGTAATTACTTGTAATCTCACCAACACATGGTATATTGTATCATAAACTAAAAATTTAAGGTACTATTAAACCCTATATAATACATGTTGTTTTACTTATCAATAAAATCTATTTTGAACAATAACAATATAAATTATTCGAAAATTAACAAAAATAGTCAATTCTATTTAACTAGTTATCAATGATTTTGCACGCATACCTAACTTACATGGAAAAAATCACAATCTAAAAATTGTACATGTAAAACAAAGAGAATTGGTTAGAGCTGTTGTGGGAAAAAAATATAATGTAGTAAAAAAACGTTCCAGCCATATTGCAGTCGTGGATGCAAAAATACTGAAATTTTATCGTGGATGAAGGAAGTGAGACGATGCTCTTGGCGGAGAAAGAAATTAGTGCAAGAAGGGAGATCTTATACGGTCAAATCTCTTTATAATAATTAGTGGCGGACTTAGAATTTTATGCAAGTGGATTCAATTTTAAAAGTATATAATTTTAGCCGTAAAATAGTAGTCGTCAAGTGGGTTCAAATAAATATTTATACAAAATTTACACAATTTTAATCCAAATTTATATATAAACACAGTATTATGTTTTGGTGAAGCGAGTTCAGTTGACCTCGCTAGCCACCACTTGGGTCCGTCACTGATAACAACCTCGTTTGTTTCCGGATATTTTTGAATGTTATAACAAATTGCTGTTATAGAGAACATATATTATAACAAACTATGACATTTGGTTCCGAGAAAACGTTATTTTTATAGTGAATGCTGTTATATAAGAATATTATTATAAAGAGGTCTGACTGTAATTGAATTTATTAGGATAATAATTACATAGCTTTGTTTGTTTGCCATAAAGTAATTATAATATAATTACATGCATCATGTTTGGTTATGCAAATATAATACATAATTCTATATGTTTTTCTATTGCAAATTAAATAATAATTTCAAAAGTTAATAGGCTTTTTTCAGATGAACATGTACATAAGTTTAATGTAAGACAAATATATGTGTATACAAGAAATATTAAATTTTATTTATTACTAGTATGTACTTAAAATACATAGTTTTTGCGAAAAAAGTATATTAAATAATTATAAATATGTATTTAATAGCAAAGCATAATTTGTACTTTTCATGTAAATTATATTTTAAGTTGAATTAACTAATAAAATTCCAACAATGACTTTTAATATTTTACCAACACATGTGACTAAAATCCAGGCAGCTAATTGGAATGTTTAGTAAAAAATTTAATCTAACTTCTACATGGGATTAACCAATTCATCAGATTTATATAAAAGAAAACAAAGGACAAAAGCGACTATATATTCATAATTTGAAAAAAAAAGAGAAGTATACTTGGAGTAAGTAGAGAACCTACTAAGTTCAATTTAAGAAGAAATAACTATTAGAACCGAGTTCAAAAAGTAATTATAACATAATCACTATTTTACTGATATTTAAAAAATAATCAAGATTTATAAAGTAATTATAACATAATCACTATTTTACTGAAACACATCAATTTTTAGCTTAATAAACTGAATTATGGAGCTGTATATAAAATTTTAGCATATTATATTGGAGCTTGACCTAATTTGACCGGCTTTTAAGCTCGTCCAAACAAGCTTAGATAGTACAAAAACGGTAAAGATGTATCCAAATTCCAAAGTACTAGTGTGTTGTACAGGATAAGAAGCTGACACAAATTCTAAGCCTTCTTCTCCAACTTCACGCCTCCGGCCTCTCCGTTGGCAAACACAGCCTTACCCCTTAAGCTGGACAAAACCAAATCTTGAAAACAAAAGACTGGAAAAGTGTGTGAATCACTTTATTATATTCATACTCATTCGATGTCTTTAAAGTTTATAGTCATAGAACTTATAACAGTATTCATTAAGTAATCATCAACAAATCACTTCTCATTAATTGCATTTTGCGTGCACTGTCCATTGCTTCACTTCTTTTCTTCAATATAGTACACTTCTTTCTTCAGGTAGCCTCCAACTGTTTGAAGAAATGCCTGAACGATGGTTTCACTCATTTCGACACCACCACATTTCTCAAAACCTCCTTTTTTCAACACCCATTTGAGCTTTTCACCTATTCCTACTATAATGTTCGTCATAAATTCCCCCAAAAGACTTCACTACCGCAAAAAAGCTGCGATTTTAAACCAAGAAATGGGGGTTTTTCGGGGTTTTAAGCTTAGCAAGGGAAGAGCTGAGGATAGTGCATATTGCTGGTGCAGGAAAGGGTTAGGAAGTGATGGGGATGTGGAGCTGGAAGAAGAGATTTTGGCTTTTATGGAGATATCTGAGGACCCAAATGCTTTTCCGACAAGGAAAGAATTGGAAAAAGCTGGAAGAGTGGATTTGGTGGAGGCTATAAAGAATAGAGGAGGGTGGTTTTCTTTTGGTTGGGACTCTGCGGATGATGACACTTGCACTATGAACGTTAATGAAGTTGAGACTGTGGAAATGGATTTTGACATTCAGGAGTTTCAAAGGAGAGTCAAGAGTTGTCAAGAAAGTGATTCATTACATGGGAATGAAGCTCATTTTCCTGGTTCAGGATCTTCTGGTAGATCGTTGTGAGGTTCCTTTCACTGAAATTTGCTTTCTTTTACTTATTTTGTTGCTTTAGTTTTAGTAGTAAACGCTATATGCGCCTTTCCTGCATGAATTCGGATTGGTTGGGCAGTGGACTCTGGATACGAGATGCTTAACTTTTATTTATGTTCCATCTTGTGGATATAGAATTGTGCTTGCTATGTCATTTTGCAACTTTTGCTGAATCTTATATGAGATTGGTTTTTTGCTTCTATTCAACTTTTGTCATTAGGCACTGGCTTTAGCATCTGCTGATCACATATAAACAAAAGTAAAAGCTTCCTTCCTCCCTTTCACTATTCCCACCTAGCTCCAAAGCGTTGGTTGTTTGATCAGGATAGAACCAGCGACTTAGTGAATGATGTAGCTTATAGTTACAATTAGCTAACTCATTAGAGAAATGAAGTTGGTGCGATTAGAGAGTGAAGTGAAGTCAACTTTGTAGCTTGATACCACTAGTAACAATAGTGCGAAAAGACAAAAGTCACGAGGACCAAAAATAAAAAAAGAAAGAAAGCATATTTCTTAGTGATTGTCTGCACCAATTCATCGCGGGTTCTATTGAATTGTGTGAAAATCATTCATTGAGTATCTTCTTTTTTTCTTTCCTCTCCCTTCCCGATAGAGAAACTGTAGCAGAGGAAGATAGCGGGATTGAAGGGATATTGAGTCGACTGGAGAAAGTGAGGAACTCGTCTCTTGGAATTGATCTGGGAAAATACGGACATAGTTCTCATGTTTCAAGGAGGGACAACACAGATGACAAAAGCTTTGGAATTACTGATGCAGGTAAATTTTTTAATCAGAAGCAGGATGACATGTTATCAGCAAAATGGTTGAAAAATCTGCTAGTTACTGCATTGTAGTGCTGTTTAATCATATAGCTTTTGTGTACTATATCTTTGATATCTTTAAAGTTTCTTGAAATCCCCTTATCAAAAAAAAAAAAAAATAAATTATAATAATAATCTTGAAATCTGATGCTATTCACCTAAACTTTTTGAACTGAAAATATGTATTCCTGAGTAGTTTCGTCTGTAAACAGTTAAATTCTGGGTCATGAGATGTCATGTCTGTTATTTGTAAAAGATAGGACTGACCTAGGAAAAAATGGTAGCCTCAATAAAGATAGCCCCATGAAAGACATTCGAAGGGATTCAGATAGGGAGCTTAACCATAGCTTTTCACCACCCATGTGGAGAAAATGGAGCATACAACATGCAGACGTTCAGGATATAGAGTTTGAAGGTATTCTCTTTCATCCATCTAATATTGTGTATAGATTGTAAACTTTCTTCACTGCTGCTATGCGCAGCTGGTGAGGTTGCTCTAGGTAAAAGTTCGATTGAAGGTAAGAGCGATGCTGCGGGAGATGATCTAGTTAATATCATGGGGAGTAGAACCGAAGCTTTACAAAGATGGAAAAATGAAAACCAAAGTGAGATAAGCACCCGGCTTCAGCATTTAGAACTTGAGCTATCCTTGACATTGCACTCATTGAAATCCAAGAGCAAGGAGTTAAATTTGAAGGAGGTAGAAATCTGTATCTTTCGTTTCTCAAAATTGCTAATGACTGTTTTCCTAGCATCACTATTCTTATAAAAATAATGGATTAGCTTCCTATGTTGTCCTGGTGATGAAGTTATTTCCCCAAACAGAGTGGTGTAACTTTATTTTGTTGAATAGATGTTCGACAGCGAATTTGAAGAGTTAGTGTTCAGTGTCGATAAATTTTTTGGTCATGATTCGTATGTAACATGACATAATCATGTCAAAGTAAGCATTTGTATCACGTTTCCAAACACTTTTTGCTGACATCTTTAGAATTTAGACTCAATACCTAAAATTGCTTCCTTCGACTTCACACCCTTTTTCATAGAAAAGCTGAAAATAAAACTGTTAAGACAAAGAAAATGGATAAGACATAAATAAATTGTTAGAACATGAAATAGTAGTGAAAAGAGATTTGTTACCAGAAATATGATGAGATGCACCTGAATCAATGACCCATGACTCAGAGGTTGAAGATAGGGAGACACAAGTCACGCTACTATCCGTTTGAACAACGGAAGCTATCCCTGAAGATGTCTGTTTACATGCTTTGTACTGATGGAACTCAATATAGTCCGGTAGAGAAACCATCCAACTATTTATAGTATTGGATCCTATTTTTCTACAACCAATTTCTCAAATTCTTGATAAAAAGTTGTATCGGTAACCTTGGAATGCCAAATCAGAACACCCTTTTTTTTGTTGAGAAAACACTTTTCACTCGCTGGAATCTGATGAAACTTGAATGAAAAGACTCAGAATAACCTCCTAAGTAATCTGTCGAAGAGAAGCTTCGTCGAAAAAATCACTGTAGCCGCCAGAGTCAGTGTAGTCGCGGGAAAATCTCAAAGTGATCGGGATAAAAAGAAAAAGGTATGGGTAGGCTTGGAATTACTAGGCGATCAGATTGTTCAAAAGAAAGTTTTTCAAGATCTGACAGGAACATGCCACACGCGCCGGCGTGTGACAGACGCGCCGGCGTGTGACAGACGCTCCGCCGTAAGCAGATCTCCGACAGGCCCGTGGGGGCGCGTGGATGAGTATTTCCCGGAGAATCTTTCTGGGGTTCGGTTGGATCTCTCTTGGGAACCTTGTGGTGGTGTTGGATTTTGCACAACACTGATAATTAGTGACTTTGACGCAATCATTCACTTAAGTCACTGAAAAATTGCACGGTGATTGGGTTCTTTCTTCCCGGATGTCGTTGGAATGACACACAACGATCTTTTCTCACTGTTGCTCTGATACCATGTGAGAATGCACGAGAGAAAAATCTATTATTAATATTCTATGTTATAGTGAGTCCTATTTATATGTATACATAACACATAACCTACTTCTATTACATAAGGGACTAGCTAGGACTAATTACATATATTCACATAACTATTCTAACATAAATAAAGAAAGTGTCCTCTCTCAATATATAGCTTAAGTTTTTAATTGAGGGTTCAAAATTTTTAACATGATATTAGAGCAAATAGTGGTCCTGGTTCAAGGCTCACCGCCAATTAGGGGTGGACATCGGTCGGTTCGTTTCAGTTTTGAATATTATCGGTTTAGTATATCGATTATCGATTTATAAATATGTTAAACCGATAACCGAACCGATAAGATATTGGTTATCGATTATCGGTTAATCGGTTATCGACCGTTATCGGTTCGGTCATCGGTTTACCCGATAAGATATTAAGAAGCATAGTGTATAATGTGCATGGGCTGAACTTCAATCACTGAAGTTTGCATAATCAGATTCCAAGCATATCCATTTCGCCATTCTATTTTTCTTGTAAAATACATACTTTTGTTTTATTCATTCCAAGTTGCTTACTTGACCACATGATACTATTTACAAGTTCCCTCAATTTTTCATATTACAAACAAAGAAAAGGAAGTAATCAAGTAAGGAATAGTTTTACATAAAGTTGACCTGCAATTAAGCAAAAAAGAAAAAAACAATTCACTGTAGTTTGGACATCACAAACGGTATCTTGTAGCTAATTCGGCCAGTGAGTAAAGGAAGAATAGTGAATGCTAAGGAGGTTATATCCTACCTCAAATCATTCAAGACGTTCAAAATTAAATTTCAAGAGTACATCTCACTGTTACCATTGATGGAATGAAGAGTGAATCCTTGCGGCCAAGAAAAGTTCGGAAAACTGAACTGAAGGCTGAAACCCTAGATGTATTAATATACTTAAGGGTAAAATCATAATTTTATTAAATTTTATTGGGTTATCGGTTAACCCTTTATAAAATTTGACAAACCGAGGCCCGAACCGATAACCCAATAGTGAAAAAATACTAAACCTTCACCGAACCATTAATTCAATAACCCGATACCGATAACCCAATAAGCTTTTCTCGGTTTGGGCTATCAATTTTACCCGATTCATGCCCAGCCCTGCCGCCAACCATTAACAAATAGTTTTCCAAGTGCTTGACTCAGGAAAATAATCAACAAATAGTATTAACACGTGAAAGGCTTTGTTAAGACAAAATTAAGTAAATAAAAGTGTCCCTCTCTAATTTAAGGTTTTAGATGTGGTAATAACACAATTCAGGAATTTGTTACCCTTTCTAAAAGAAAAAAACACAATACAGGAAAAAAGAAGAAAAGAGAGAACATGAGCTAAAGAGAATTATATTGCAAAATATTTTCTTGAGCGCTTCTGTTGAAAAGAGGAAATGCTTCAATTTTCACTGTATAGACATTTCCATTGGAAATGAAATTCTGCTAATTGGAAATGAAGTTCTGCTCACTATTTATTTTTCTGCTAAGCATTTATTGTTTAATGGGATAGTGCTAGTATTATTAAGTACCTTCTCACTTTCTTCCTTAGGTTCTTGGAAGCTCTCCAAGTGATTTGCAAAGGCTTTCTGATGCATGGGAGTTCCAGGAGAATGAATTCATGAATGCCCAGGAGAGATTGAGGTCGATACGTGCAAAGCTGGCTGTGCTTGAGGGGAAAATGACACTTGCGATAATGTGAGGTCACTTCTCATTCATTTTTAAAAATACATACTTTAGACTGGATACCTTAACCAAAGCTGAGTTTTCCTGCCTTATATTTTCAGTGATGCACAGAAGATATTAGAAGAGAAGCAGAAGAGGATTGATAGTACTAGTAAAGCTTTGCAGATTCTTTGTACTGCGCGCATTGTTTGGACTAACTCCGCCTCAGAGGTTCTTCTAGCAGGTTCTTTTGATGGATGGACAACTCAGGTTTCATCTTGCTTCCACATCAATTATAGGAAATAGGAGACAGCGCTTTACTGTTAAAACATCAAGCATAATTTCGTGCAATGTGATTGTCCACCAACTTAATCTTATTGTTGTTGTTTAGGATTAATATGATGTCTTATCAATGATTACAGTAAGGTCATCCTCTTCTACATGGTTTAGTGTTGAAGTGTCATCAATAGAGTCAACATCTAGCTATTCTAGTGGCCAATGTGAGAGAAGTTCACCACTTGGTCATGTTTGGCTAGAGCAGGAAAGTAAAAGATTCTCTTTTAGGGGGTACACTGTCACGACCCAAAATCCAACTAGTCGTGATGGCACCTAATCCAACCCGCTAGGTAAGCCAATTAACAACTATCCAACTCCAATGATATTTAGTAAGTCAATTAAGTAAAGAAATTATCTGAATCTTATACATTTCCCAAGGACTAGTAAGGACTGGTAGTACAAATCATGAGCTTCTAAGAATAGAGTTTACAAAGCAAAAATGAAGTAAATACATCATTTGTTTGAAAAAATTACATAAACAGAGTTTTATAGATCTAAGGCTACCATACCGACCCCATGTACTCAGTAAGTAACAAACTTAACCTTAGGTTGAAAGTAGTGACGAACTAGAACAGAGGTCGGGTCCAACACCAATAACCAACAACAGTTTATAACAAATGCAAGGCAGGTAATAAGAAGTAACTCGAAATTTAAAATGCCCAACTTATTCATAATTCCCGAAAATAGTTCCGCTTTTCAAATATATTAGTGAAAACCAAATCCTTTAACGAAATCGTCAAAAAATATGAGATGGTTTGAAAACTGTAGTTCTTCCAAAAATCCTTTCCACAATAAATAAGATGTTTCATTTTCTTTCTAGATAGCACGAGGAATGTACTTCTCTATGCCTACATGTCAAGATACATGTAAAATCATAAATGTCATCAATACCGGGTAGCAGAAGGAAATGCATCTCTATGCATGTAACTCAAGTATGCATGTCAAATGCAGTCATCTCAGTGATGAATTCATGTGCTCACACTCTCAGAGTGCTCAATCTCACTGTCTCATTCTTTCCACTCATCACGCTCAATCACTCGACGCACTCAGTCACTCAATACTGATCGGGGAAAATCTAGCCCAAACATAATATCTGCTAGCAACTGCGCTCACTGCGGGTGTACAAACTCTGGATAGGCTCCTACAGCCCAAGCGCTGTAATCCGCACAGACAACTCACGTGCTATAATATCAAAATCTGAATTCGCAACTCACGTGCTACACGGACAACTCACGTGCTATTGTGACAATATTCTCTCACATAGGCCCTCGGCCTCACTCAGTCATCAATCTCTCCCGTCTCTCTCTCACGGGCTCACAATGCCATGAAAGCCCGAAAATGATGATATGATGTATCAATAAATAACAAAAGAGTGAGACTGAGATATGGTATATAATGAATGAATATGACTGAGTACGAAATTTTAATGAAATCAATAAGTCAATAGCAAGAAACAATCACTAGGTCCCAACTATGCCGGCATATAGCCTAAACATAATTTCTAGCATGATTGACAGCTTAATTACTTTATCACATGGTGAAAACACGAATATCAACAAAGTATGACCACTATAAAGTGCCGTGGAAACAATAGAGTCCCAATTCATATGGTGCATGCCCGTCACCTAGCATGTGCGTCACCTCAGTACCAATCACATAACACGTATTTTGGGGTTTCATACCCTCAGCACTAAGTTTAGAAGAATTACTTACCTCGAACAAGCCAATACCAATACCGAGCAAGCCAAGCAACGCTCCAAAGATGCCATCATGCGCGTAGCGACCTCCGAACGACTCAAAACTAGCCAAAACCAACTCAAATACATCAAATAAAGCCCAAGAAAATAATTCCAAATGATAAAGATCGAATCCTTAATCAAAACCCAAAACCGGCCAAAAATCGCACCCGGGCTCGCGCCTCGGAACCCGACAAAACTCACAAAAATCCGACAACCCATTCAATTACGAGTCCAACCATACTAGTTTCACTCAATTCCGACTCCAAATCGATGTTTAAAACTCAAAAATTCGTTTTATAAAACTTTAGGCTAAAACACCCAATTTCTCTTTAAAAATTCATCAACCAATTGCCAAAAATGAAGATAGATTCATGGAATAAGATCAAAACCAAGTGTAGAATACTTATTCCAATCCTTGTGATGAAATTTGCTCCAAAAATCGCCTCAATCCGAGTCCCACATCTCAAAATATGAAGAAAAAATCAAGACCCTCGATTTATAGCTTCTGCCAGCATTTTCGCACCTGCGGCACATTAGTCGCTTCTGCAACGTCGCTTATGCGACATAACCTCCGCTTCTGCGGAATCAGCTGAGAACTCGATCCTCGCACTTGCGGACAAAATATCCGCTTCTGCGACATCGCAGGTGCGAGCCACCATCCGCACCTGCGAAATACCTTGCTCCTGCGCTCCATCACCTCGCACCTGCGCATCCGCATATGCGCCCAAATCTCCGCTTCTGCGGTCTTCCTCACCCAGCACTCACCTCGCCTCTGCGACGCCTTTGTCGCTTCTGCGGCCATCACACCTGCGGAAAACCAACCGCAGGTGCGATCACACCAGAACTAGCAGCCTTTAGCAATGCACTATGCAACGAAAGTGATCCAAACCTCGTCCGAAACTCATCCGAGCCACTCGGGACCCTGTCCGAATATACCAACAAGTCCAATAACGTAACACGGACCTACTCGAGGCCTCAAATCACACATAACAACACTAAAACGACGATTTGCACCTCAAATCAAAATCTATGAACTTTGAACTTTCAATTTCCAAAACTCGAGCCGAAACATATCAAATCAACCTAGAATGAACGCAAATTTTGCACATCCCAAATGACATAACGAAGCTATTCCAATTCCCGGAACCACAATCCAAATCCGATATCCTCAAAGTCAATTTCCGGTCTAACTTGTGAATTTTCCAAACCTTCGAATTTCTAATTTTTCGCCAATTTGTGCCGAAACCTTATAGAAACATCCAAATGCAAATCCGAGCATACGCCCAAGTCCAAAATCACCATCTGGGCCTATCGGAATCATCAAAACTTCGTTCGGAGGTCAAACTCACAAAAAGTCAAACTTGGTCAACTCTTCCAATTTAAAGCTTTCTAGTGGAGAATCATTCCTCCAAATCAATCCCGATTAACCTGAAAATCAAAACCGACAATTCACACAAGTCACAATACATAAAACGATGCTACTCGAGATTTCAAATAGCCGAACGAGATAGAAATGCTCAAAACGACCGGTCGGGTCTTCACACACACCGAATTAATATCCAGTGCAATATGCTTTGCTGACTTGACTCGAGCAAAGTGCATCACTTTTTGCCTTCACAATCTTTTCTTTTGATTGTGTTGGGACCCAGGTGGGATTTTCAAGAAGGGCGATGGATCTAATCACAATAATATGTGATCACTTCATATTCCTGTTATTTGCTTCATTTTCAAATTTTATTTAGTAAACTACACAGTATTTGGAACTTGTACAGCAAAAATCAGAATTTGCTCAACTTACTAGTGCAAATAAGATAAAAATGCGTCAGTGAAATGGAGACTTCAGAAGCCAAGGTGCACTTCTTTAATCCTTGCTGAGAACTTCAGAAGATGGTCTACCAGAGTTTTACCCCTTTTTTTCCCGGAAAGTCACTTGGCATTTAGGAGAGAAATTAGATAACAACATTGCTGTACTTGAGTTAAAGAGTTCCATGTACCATCAAGTAGATTTCTCTAAAGCTGTTCCTAAAGCATCAGATGCCTTTAAAATGGCATGTCAACGGTCTCTTAATAATGAAAACTGCACATTTCTATTTCTTCCCCTAAAAGGCCTTGTACCAAGAACGTGAGGGACTTTGTGATGTTGATTTCAAGGGCATCTTGTCCTTGACTAGCAGCTTGATGGGATGTATTTAAATGCAGCGAAAGATGGAAAAATCACGCGGGGGTGTATTTTCTGTAAGCCTAAAGCTGTATCCAGGCACATATGAGGTGGGTTTTATTGATTGCAACGAATTTGATATCATACTGTGTTATCCTGTACTGTACCGAGCCTCTCATTTCTGTTTATGCAGATCAAGTTCATTGTTGACGGCATATGGAAGATTGATCCTTTGAGACCCACTGTTCACAACAACGGACATGAAAACAATCTTCTCATTATTACATAAGAGCATGTCTCTGAATGATACACGATTGTAGGAATTCAAGATGAACTCGAGGATTGTTAAGCTGATTCAGGAAGAAGCTTCGAGAGATCAGCTAGAAATGAAAATCACATAAAGAGAAAAGAAGGGAAGATAGAAGATTTAGGATAGAAGTGTATATTTCATTGATGATTCTGAATATGTATTATAGATGTATTTATATCAATTACATTGTATCATGAGTTCCAATCCTACTGACAGATTCTCTCATTAACATAAGTTAGTTATTGTAACTAACTCTAACTAACTATATCGAATTTTTGGACTGCTAACGAATTGTTCATTTCTCAACTAACTACTTGACTCCTTTTCAATTACTTGTATTAGTACTCCCCTCCAATAGAAGATCCTTGTCCACAAGGATCAAACAAGGGAAATCGAGTTTGTAAAATAGTGACAAGTTCTCAAGTAGCTGCATTAGCATGCAATCCTTGCCATTTAACTAAAAACTGTGCCACAACTTTATTGCCTGTTTGTATCATTCTTCTTTGCAAAACTAGCTCAGGATCAGGACAGTAGGGGCTGGCTAAATCAATGATAGTGACACATGAACTGTAGGGTGAATTTTTACTCCTGCAAGTAATAAAAGGGTATAGGCAACTGGACCGATCCGCTTGATAATCTGAAATGGACGATAATACTTGGAAGCCAATTTGTGAGGAATGGTTAGAAACGGTTACTTGTTTATACGACTGGACCTTTAAGTAAACTCAATCCTCAACTGCAAACTGCCTGTCACTTCTATGAGAGTCGTCTTGTTGCTTCATCCTGAGTTGTGCTCTCCTTAAGTTGTGTTTAAGTAGTTGTAGTTGCAGTTCCCTATTTATCAAAGTATTGTCAACTTCAGCTAAAGCTGATTCTCCTGGTAAATAAGGTAGATGTAAGGGTGGTGACCAACCATATAATGCTTCATAAGGAGTAGTTTGGATAGCTGAATGGTAAGAGGTATTGTACCAGTACTCGGCCATAGGCAAGCATGAGTACCAGTTGATAACATCCTCATTACAGTGGCATCTTAAGTATGTTTCAAGGCTTCTGTTCAACACCTCAGTTTGTCCATTAGATTGAAGGTGATATGCTGATGAAGTGTGTAGCTGTACCCCCTGTAGTGTAAAGAGCTCCTGCCAGAAATCACTCAAGAGGATAGCATCTCTGTCACTAGTAATAACATCAGGCATCCCATGTAATTTGACCACTATGCCTAGGAAGACCTTAGCAACTGACTGAACAATGTAAGGGTGTTTTAATGGAATATAATGGCCATACTTACTGACCCTATCTACCACTACTAAGATGACCTTACAGCCATTTGATTTAGGCAGGCATCAATAAAGTCTATGTTGATCTGTGACCATACCACATCTGGGATAAGTAGTGGCTACAATAGACTTAGGATAAGCAGCTACATCTGATTTATTCTTTTGGCAAACATCACATTTCTGGACAAATTTCTTTACTTCCTTTCTCATATTTTTCCAATAAAACAGTGTTACCAACCTTTTTGATGCAACTTCAACCCCTGAGTGACCACCTTGAGGGGCAGCATGCCATTTATGTCATGATGGCTTCTCTTAGTTTTGGCACCTTGCCAACTACCAGCCTTCATTTCCTCCTCAACTGTCCTTAAATCCAAGTGAACTGTTTGTGAGAAGTAGGATCCATATGGAGTTCTTCAATAAGTTGCTTAAGCTCCTGATGCTCTGATCTGAGTTCCAGCTAGAAGCTATTGCTTGGAATAGATCAGTGTTGTGGGGTGAGATTACCAATGCTAACTATTCACCTCTAGTGACCCTTGAGAGTGTATCAACTACCTTATTTTCTACTCCTTTCTTATACTCTATAGAGTAGTCAAAGGGCATCAACTTAGTTAACCATAAAAGTTGAGAGTTGGTGTGAAGTTTCTGCTCTATAAAGAACTTTAGAGCCTTCTGATTAGTCCTTATCATAAACTTTTGCCCGAATAAGTATTTTGACCATTTAGTGGTTGCATGCACAATAGCCAATAGCTCCCTATCATAGACAAATAATGCAGCATGTCTAGGTGATAGAGCCTTGCTGTTAAAAGCTATTAGATGACCTTCCTGCATGAAAACTGCCCCAGTCCCATAGCCACTTGCAT
Organism: Nicotiana paniculata; assembly: GCA_005239505.1. Taxonomy (NCBI): domain Eukaryota; kingdom Viridiplantae; phylum Streptophyta; class Magnoliopsida; order Solanales; family Solanaceae; genus Nicotiana; species Nicotiana paniculata. Next base: position 44,863 of record MDKI01046072.1, read on the forward strand.
CAGTGTCCATAATGAATGTCTTATTGGCATCAGGTAAGGCTAGAACAGGGGCATGAATAAGTGCTTTCTTTAGTTTTGCAAAAGCTGAATCAACTGTGGATGACCACTTGAAATTGTCTTTCTTGGTCAGCTCAGTTAGAGGTTTGCAAATAACTCCAAAGCCTTTTTATGAACCTCCTGTAGTAGCAAACAAAACTTTAGAACCCTCTCAGCTGTTTGAGTGTGGATGGGGTAGGCCAATTTCTCACAGCTTTTACTTTGTGGGGATCAGTAGAAACACCTTCTGATGTGATGAAATGGCCCAAGAATTCAATCATGTGAACACCAAAGAAGCATGCCCTTTTTGGCAAACAGTTGATGCTTTTTCATTCCACAAAGACAGATTCTAGGTGAGCCAAATGGTCTTCCACAGTACAGTTGTAGATTATTATATCATTAAAGAAAACCAACACATGCTTCCTAAGGAATTTCTAAAAAACAAAATTTATCCTAGGAAGGTTGCAGGAGCATTTGAGAGCCCAAATGGCATAACCAAATACTCAAAATATCCGGAGTGAGTTCTGAAAACAGTTTTAGGTACATCTTCCTTTGCCATTCTAAGTTGAAGGTAGCCAGACCTTAGGTCTATCTTAGAAAAGACCTTGGACCCTCCTAATTCATCTAACAAGTCTTCCACAATAGTAATGGGAAACTTGTTCTTTAAGTATGCTTATTCAAATCCTTATAATCCACACAAAGTCTCCATGTGCCATCCTTTTTACCTACCAAAACCACTGAAGATGCAAAGGGACTACATCTAGGTTGGATGATACCTTGGTCCAGCATCTGTTGCACCAAACCTTCAATAATGTCTTTTTTCACTGAAGAATATCTGTATGATCTTTTTCATATGTTCAGTACCAGCATGTAATACAATCTTGTGGCTAAATACACCTCTAGAAGGTAGCAGTTTAGTAGGTTCCTCAAACAACTTAGAGTACTCAGATAGCAACTGCACTAATCTAACATCTGTTTTAGGTTCCTCCTTAGCCTTAATTGCATGTCATTGCTCCCCTGTACTCCCCATGGGTACTACTTGAATCATACATAGTTGAGAGATGTTACTTATTTGCTTGGCTAGTTTTCCAGCTTCTTGAACCTTAAATTGGCTGCTAGCACCTCTGAGAAGATGATTTCTTCCTTTGTACCAAAATTCCATAGTCAACTTCTTGAAGTTTATCTTTGTGTCTCCAAGTGTCAGTAACCATTTCACTCACAATACTATTCCACATGAGCCTAATTGTAGCAGTAAGAATTCGACTGAGAAGTCTGCACATTGTAATAACCATGTAATTGTACATATTCTGTCGACCATCATATTCCCATTAGCAGCAACCACTATTTGTGGATGAGTAGACCTGATCTTACACCCTAAGTTATTGACCAAATCAGGATCTATGAAATTGTGGGAACTACTAGTGTCAATAAGTATATTCAGTGCCTCTTTTGAATGATAACCAGTAAGTCACCTTCAGAGTTCTATAACCCAAGGAACCATTCAAAGCATGAATAGAAATTTCAATCTGTTCTATAGGCTGAGATGATTCTAGTTGACTGAAATCATATTCATGTAGTATTAGTTCTTGCTCCTCATCAGTGTCTTGCACTTCTTTTGTTTCCTCCAATTCCAGCAGATATAACTGTTTGGATTTCTTACACCTATGCCTAGGTGATAGAATTCGAAGGTCCACCAAACTATATAGAGAACCAGGCTCTCTATTAGTTTCCACAGATAACATACACACGACAGTAAATAAATGATACTGAGAGTTTTTACGTGGAAAGTTCTCAGCTCACGGATTAAAAATCACGACCTACCCTTGTAGAATTTCAACTTCACTACTGAGCAAACATTTAGATTACAACCTATTGTAACCTAGGAATTAACTCCTTAATCCATCACTAACTTGTAACAATCCTATTACAAGCCACTTTGTAATACCTCTATTACAAAGACTTTTACAACTTGACTAACTCTAGCCAAGACACAAACGCAAGGGTTTATGATTTACGAAGAGACACAATGCTTCTAAGTAAGCTAAGTAGTAATTACAAGTAAGAACATTAACAAAGTTACAACTCAACTAAGGACATACAATAACTTGATATGGGGAACTGGTCCATAGCAGTGTTGTTCTTTGTTCTTGATGCACTTGAGAATCGTTTGCTAGATGATCAATCACTGTGGGAGTGCTTGAGTAAATTCTCTAAGTGTTCAAGTGATATTTTGTCATTGGTTTAATGTTAATATAACATTGATGACATCACTTGAATGATGTAAGCAACTTGGGTACAAGATCCTTCCCAAGGGAGTTGACTACTGCAGCTGTACTATTGTGTGTGCAGGCAGTCACTTTCCAGCTGTTGGAGAGTTGAATGGAACAATCACCAGGGGAACTGAAATCCATTTGTTCCCCTTGTTGATTCTTTAACTTTTGAAAGACTGACAAACATCTCCAGTTTAAGTCTGGTTATTTCCACATGATTGAGAATGTGTACCAGATGTGTATCAGATTCCTTATCTGGTTCTTAACATTAAGTTTGTTAGATCATCAAAACATAAAACAAGTTTCTTATAACCTATCAATTTCCCCTTTTTTATGATGACAAACTTATAATTGAGACAATGAACCAGAAAGGTCATTGAGTTCCCCCTGAATCTGTATTCCCCTTAATCAGTGCACAACGTTTATTCAATTATGCATATTCATCCCCTTTTGGGCATCACAAAAATAAGAAAACTAAGTAAAAGCAAAAAGAAGTCCAACATGGTTAACTCATGCCACTTATGTGCACACAAACATGATAGAAAACAGATACATAAGAGCAATTGTACACACAACAAAAAAAGAAAAACTTTCATTAAACAATTTAGATTTTACGACAGGAGCAGTTTCAATGTTACCAGCAACCATCCACAATTCAAAACAAAAAAAATAAGTACCAACCACAAAAACATCATGTCACGCCCCGAACCTGGGAGCGAGAACGGCACCCGGTACCTTACCCAACCGAGTACCAACGTAACGTATCTTTCTTATTACATCATTACATACACATGACATACGAGGCTAATAGGCCAACATAATCCTTTATATACACGACATATGTCTACAAGCCTCTAAGAGTACATAAATATCAAAAAGGTCGGGACAGAGTCCCGCTTTACCAAACAATACGTGTCTAAATCATACTAACCAAACGAGCAACTCCGAAGCAAATGGAGTGCACCAACATCTTCCGCTGAGCTGATAGCCTACTTGGAGGGCTCTCGACCTATCTATTAGGACCTGCGGGCATGAAATGCAGCGTTCCCAGGCAAAAGGGACGTCAGTACGAATAATGTACTGAGTATGTAAGGCACATAA
>ML301239.1:0-16123 GCA_005239505.1 Nicotiana paniculata
CTTCTCGACCATATGTCGAGCCTTCAGGAATGAAATAACCTGGCTGGCTGTACTAACTGAGGACCCTCTCCATTCCATCCTAGGCGACTCGGGCATGGCTAGAGTAACTGTCTTGGCATGGCAATATAGCACGACATCATAAGGAGACAGCCAATCCATGCCCAAAAAAATCTCGAAACCAACCATGTCGAGCAATAGGAGATCCGCTCGGGTCTCGAATCTACAAAATGAAATCACACAGGAATGACAAATCCGATCTACAACCATAGAACCACCCACGAGAGTGGACACATACATAGAAGAACCCAAGGACTCTCGAGGGACATCCAGAAACTAAGCAAATAAGAATGAAACATAGGAATAAGTGGATGCTAGATCAAATAACACCGATGCCTCTCTACCACATACTGTAATAATACCTGTGATCACGGCGTCTGAGGCCACTGCATCTGATCTGGCCGAGATAGCATAGAATCTAGCTGGAGTACCGGAAGAATGAGCCCCACCAGAATAAACATGAGCTGGCTGACCTCCGCTGGCATGAATAGGGGCTGGCAGAGCTCCCCCTGCCTGGCCTCCACCTCTGGGATGACCCCTACCAGTCTGCCCTCCACCTCTGGGTAGGCGAACCGCCGATGGTGGAAATGTAGGCTGATAGCCCTGCTGAACGGCCTTGCCCCGAAACCTGGGTCAAGTCCTCCTCTTATGGCCCAGGTCCCCACACTCATAACATCTGGCTGGTGGCATGACCTGCTGCCCTGAAGAAGGACCCTGGACAGCTAGGGGACAGTGAGAACTCTCCGGCATGGCACTGAAGTAAGGAATAGAAGACCCTTGATGACTAGAATACCCACCTGAGGTACCCTGAATGGCTGGTGGGCGGTAGGAACTCTCTGGCATAGTGCTGAAATAAGGCCTCACTGGAGCACCACGAGGAGGTGGTGGAGGAGCTGAATATGGAGGCCTGCTAGACTGGCCTCTACCGAACTGACCTCTACCCCTGGCTGGGGCACCTCTGAAATCTCCTGAATATCTAGCTCTCTTATCCTGCTGTACCTGCTCTCTGATCCTCGATAACCCTCGATCCTACGAGCAATCTCCACTACCAGCTGATAAGGAGTCCCCATCTCCACCTCTCGGGCCATGTTGGCCCTAATACCTGAGTGCAACCCTGCTACAAATCTCCGCACTCTCTCAGTATCAGTAGGCAATATCATGAGGGCATGACGGGACAACTCAGAAAATCTGGCCTCGTAATCTGTCACGGACATCTGCCCCTGCTCTAGCTGCTCAAACTGATATCGCAGTTCTTCCCTCTCCGAGGGTGGAATATACCTGTCCAGGAACAGCTGAGTGAACTGCTCCCAAGTGATGGTAGGGGAACCTGCTGGCCTACCCAGGATGTAGGACTGCCACCAGCTACGGGCCCTGCCCTCAAGATGGAAAGTAGTGAAGTCCACTCCATGGGACTCTAGTATCCTCATGTTGTGCAGTCTGTCCTTGCACATGTCAATAAATTCCTTGGCATCCTCGCCCTTTCACCCCCGAAGATAGGAGGGTGCAACCGGGTCCATCTATCCAGTAACTTCTGTGGATCGCCGTCCATAGCTGGTCTGAGCTCAGGTGCTGTTGCTACTGGCTGGGATCCACCCATGGTCAGTGTACCCAGGGTGTGATGAAGTGCTGCTGTTTGGCCTGCAGCCTGGGCAGTAGGGGTCTGGGCTCCCCCTCCTGCCTGAGATGTGGCAGGATCTGCTGGAAATAAACTAGCCTGGGACATAGTGTCCATGAATCACATCATACGGCCCATGATCTCCTGAATCCTGGCGTCGTCATGAAATCTACTGGAGCAGGACCTGCTGGGGGCACCTCACCCTGCTCCTTTGTAGTGGGGTCCTCTGGTGGTACAACTGGAATAGCCCGGAGACGCCCTCGTCCCATGCCTCGGGTTGGTGCCCTCCCCCGGTCTCTGCCACGGCCGCGAACAACGGGGGTAGCGGCCCCTCCCGGATCTGGAATATTGGATGTACGCATTCTCACAATCTGTGAGAGAATAGAAGAACAAAATTTAGTAAACATTGACTGCATGATAGAATAAAAATAAGGAGAGGTTTTCCTAACACCCTATAGCCTCCCGAAGATAAGTACAGACGTCTCTATACGATCCGCAAGACTCTACTAGGTTTGCCCGTGACTTGTGAGACCTACGTGAACCTAGTGCTCTGATACCGTGTTGTCATGACCCAAAATCCAAACTGAGGTCGTGATGGCGCCCAACAACGGGGTCAGGCAAGCCGACTCTATCATTTACTAAAGACTCCTTTTTATTAGTTTAAACACTTTAAAAAAAAATACACTCGGTTTTTAATAATTAAAACGTGATTTGACAAGGATAGTTAACCAGTTCTAATCCAAACGGTCATGATGAGAATGAGCCGGTCTACATATATATATATATATAACCCGTAAATCAAAATAACAACTACGTGTGTGCCAGGAACTAGTGTCATAAGTCCTACGGGCATACTAACAGAATATACAAAACATAATATACAATCCCACTGTCTGAAATGAATAGATGGGAAAATAAGCAAAAGAAGACTCCAAGGTGCCGCCGAGAATCATCAGGGGAAGTAGCTCACCGTGAAGTCGGGCCCACTGAGATCAGAATAGAGATCCGGTCTGATAACCAGATGCACCAGCCTCAGAACCTGTACAATTAAGTACAGAAGTGCAGCATGAGTACATAAACAGATATGTACCCAGTGAGTATCTCTCCTAACCTCAAAGAGGTAGTGACGAGAGGTATATGTGATACTTACTAGGGTCAGTATTTTAAATAGCATGATTTAGTAGGAACTAGGCAGGCATGCAGTCGTACAAATCACAAGGAGATATATCATCAAGCATAGTTGTATTTACCTTTGCATAGCAAATTTCACTTAACACTTAATGTACTAACTTCCCTTGGTGACATAAACCAGTTTGTATAATTACAACAAAATACCAGTGAATCACACATCACATAATAGGCTAGACACGTACGGCCGAAACGTCGCGATAAAATAACATGTGCTTTGCCGAGGGTTGAACGGCTCGAACCATAGATGCATATATTACCCCGCTCAAGAATCGAACATGCGATGCAATTGACATAATAGTAGGCTATTCCGCTCACGAATCATATATGTGGCGCGGTTCCGCATACATACATAGAATTATCAATTTTTCGGGAGTTATCAGAGATTTCTCTTTAAGGAAATAACCTAAGCAATATATTATGGACCACCACTTCCTAATATTCTTATGCCAAATCGAGGAATAAGCAAATCAAGATACGTTTAGGAATACATGTAAGGTACATATAAGCATGCTCGTGAGTCCTAGAACTACCCAACATAACATAGTAGTAGCTACACACGGGCTCTCATCACTTCGTGCGTGCGTAGCCCCCGCAAATAAGAACGTGCAGTTATTTATAGTTACCTATGGGGACATTCCCCCTTTACAAGGTTAGAAAGGAGACTCACCTCGTGTCGAACCTACTTCCCGGACTAAGAACGCGCCCGAAACTTCGAACTCTACACCCGAGGACTCGAAACTAGCCAAAAGTTATACAATTTCATTAGTTTATGCACAAAACATGGAACTCCTCCTACTCACTTAGTAAATTTCCCATTCTTGAAGAAATTCTACAATCCAACCCCGGGACCACATGCTCGGATTCCGCAAATTCACGAAGGAAACACTCACCCATAGCCTAAGGATCATTAATGGAAGCAAATTCACAGGTAAATTCTCACATTAACGGAAGCCCTAGGTTAACACCCCATTCTTGAATTTCCACTAATTTAGGTAGTTAATTAAGCTAGAATTTCATGTATGAAGCTAATATTAGAGTGGAAGTTACTTACCTTCAATGACCAGGCGTTTGCCCCTCTAAAATGGTGGAAATCGCCCCAAGGAAGAAGATGAAGATGAGGGAAATGAGTTAATTCTTGTGTATAAAAACACACTGTCTGGACAGCGTCCCGCGCCTGCGGCTCGAGGACCGCACCCGTGGTATCGCACCTGCGGAGGTGGACTAGGATGCCTGGGCCCGCATCTGCGGAGTGGAGACCGCACCTGCGCCTCCGCTCCTGCGGAATTTTATCCGCATCTGCAAGAATTGGCTTGACACTGGGGTGTCGCACCTGTGATTGGGCAACCGCACCTGCGGTCATACCAAAATAGGTGCACCAGCAGCTAATGCAGCTGGTTTTTCGCCTCGTGTGGTGTTTTGGAGGCACCTGGGCCCACCTGAGCCCCCGTCCAAATATACCAACGAGTCCCAAATCATAATGCAGACTCGCTCGTGCCTTCGGAACACCCAAAACAACATTAAAACTCAAGATCACACCTCAAAACCCCTAGAACGAAACTTAGGAACCTTAACTTTTCTAGACTTCGCTAACCACGCGCCGAAATGACTTATACTACTCGAAATGGCATCAAATTGTGCAGGCAAGTCATAAATGACATAACAGAACTATTCCTGATCTCGGAATTCCATTCGGACCTCGATATCGCAAAAACACGTCCCAAACCATAATAGGAACTTAAGGAACTCTTAATTCAATGTTGGGCGCCGAAACGCTCCCGGTAATCAAAAACCCATTCCTAACATACGCCCAGGTCCGAAATCATTATACGAAGCTACCGAAATCGTCAAAACTTGATTCCGAGGTCATTTACTAAAAATGTTGACCGAAGTCAAACTTGGCCTGAAAGGCGAACCTTGAGGAACCAAATGCTCCTGTAGGACTCTAAACACCCCCGAATCCCGGACCACCAGTCCCCGCAAGTCATAAATAATAATAAGCCGTTGTGGGAAGTTTCATTTAGGGGAACGAGGTCTGATAACGCAAAATGACCGGTCGGGTCGTTACAACCGATAAATAATAAGGGACCAGTTGGAGGACCTGATCCCTTTATAGACTCACAAATGAAAGTACAGGGTCAATTTTACAGCTGTAAAAAGTTGTGACCGAAAAGTGACTACCTACAACTGTACACGCTACAGTGCAGCAGTCACTTCCCATTGTTGTGAAGTGTACCCTAAAGATTTGGAACATCCTTCTTGGAATGTGGTAAGGTCTTTAATATGTTGTTTGAAGACAAACAAGATATTCACTTGAGCATTTACTAACATTCTTCTAAGCATTGAAGATCTTCCCAACATTGAAAGCTCAAGTGTGTCAAGAACAAGAAGACAACTCCACTAAAGCGGACCAGTTTCACTATGTGTCTTAAGCGTCCATTAGTTGAGTTGTAATCTTGTGTTTTTCTTTCTATTGTATCCTATATTTCTTTCTTAGAAGCCTTGTATTAGGAATCCTAAAACCATAATCCATCTGTGCTTTTGTGTGACTAGGGTTAGTCATAAGTCAAAGTCTTTGTAACTAGGTAGTGACAAAGTGGCTTGTAATAGTGTTTACAAGTTAGTGTGTGGAAGTCTTTGTAAGAGTGCTTTACAAAGTGGATTGTAATAGTGTAGATTACATTTTAGTGAAGTTGAAATCCTGCAAGTGTAGGTCGTGGTTTTTGGTCCCCTTAAGAGGGATTTTTTCCACGTAAAAAATCCCGTGTCACTTTACTTGTATTCTTAAAGTATATCTCTGTGGGAACTCATAGAGGACCTGGTAACTCTATTTTTTGGTGGACTCATAAACCTTCAATTGGTATCAGATCGGGTTCTTTATAAACGGTTAACACCTAGAAAGGATCTGTAATGGCTGCTCCACCAAACCTCGAGGAAGGACAATCGACATATCAACCTCCTAGGTTCAACGGTCAGTACTATGGGTGGTGGAAGACCCGCATGCACGACTTCATCATGGCTGAAGATTCTGAGTTATGGGATATCATCTTGTGATGGTCCTCATGTTATTATGCACAAGGTTGGAGAAGCTGGTTTGATGGTGCCAAAAACCATGAGGGACTACAACGATGCCGACAAGAAAGCTGTGAAAAAGAATTTTCGTGCAAAGAAAATTCTCGTGTGTGGCATTGGACCTGACGAATACAATAGGATCTATGCGTGTCAATCAGCCAAAGAGATATGGAATGCTTTGCAGACTGCCCATGAAGGAACAACACAAGTAAAGCAGTCCAAGATCGATATGATAACCACTTAGTACGAGCTGTTCAAGATGAAGGAAGATGAATCTATACAGGATATGCATACCAGATTCACTTCCATTATCAATGAGCTTCACTCTCTAGGAGAAGTCATTCCTAGAAACAAGCTAGTGCGAAAGATCTTAAGTGTTCTGCCTAGTTCGTGGGAAAGCAAGGTCAATGCCATCACTGAAGCAAAGGATCTGCAGGTCTTAACAATGGATGAGTTGATAGGAAACTTGAGAACATATGAGATGAAAAGGAAAAAGGACAATGAGAGAAGGGAGCCCAAGAAGGAGAAGAACCTGGTTCTCCAAGCTGAAAAGCATGAGTCAAGTGAAAAGGACAACGACATGGCCTATCTCACCAAGAGATTCCAGAAGATGGTTCGAAGGAACGGGGGAATACCAAGAAGAGGAAGCTCAAGCAAGCCTAAAAACTATGACATATGTCATAAATGTGGTAAGCCCGTACATTTCATAAAAGACTGCTCGCTCCTGAAACAGGACAACTACAAATACAACACTGACAAAGCTGCAAGAGGAACCAGGTCCCTGACAAGAGATTTAACAGAAAACACGCAGCTGACAATGTTGTAAAGCAGGCTCTTGCTACTTGGGGAAATTCATCAAGTGAATCAGAAGAGGAACCTGAAGCAGAAAACAACTCTATGATGGCAGTTGAGAACAAGGCTAAGGAGTATGATTCATTGTTTTCTCTTATGGCTCAATCTGATGAAGAAGAAGATGATGACACAGATGAGGTAAACTTCAGGGATGTTCAGAGAAATCTGAAATCCTATTCTCCTAAAAAAATAATGTCATTATCAAATGTTCTCATTGATACTTGTTACAGCTTAGTAGAAGAAAGTAGAATAAACTAGAGATGACCTAGTTGTGTGTGTGGTTGACTTGAAAGAAACTGTAGGAAACCTTGAAAAAGAGAAGGAGTCTCTAATGTGTAAAATCAATAGTGTTGAGAATGAAATATATGACCTAATGGTGGTGGTTGTGGATCTTAATGATACCATAAAAAATCTTGAAACGAAAAAGGAAGAGATAGAGAAAAAAACCAGAAAGTCAGAAAATGAAAGAGATGGTCTAATTGTAATAGTGGTAGATTTGAAAGAAACAGTGGAGAATCTAAGCAGTGAAAGATTTGTCTGAAGATGAGAATAGATAATGTTTGGCAAGAAAGAAATGATCTTCTAGTGGTAATCACAAACTTAGAGGAAACTATTCAGGGACTTAGACTAGAACATGGTTCATCGAGTGTGGATAAAGAAAAGGAAATAGCCAGTGAAAAATATGTCAAGCTTGAAAAAGAACTGAATATGGCGAAGAATAGTCTATGCAGTGAGGTTGAGAAAAATAAGGAGTTGCAAGCAGAAGTGAGCAAAATAAAATCTGATCTTAAAAAATCGTTGAACTGGACCTGGTCCACAGATGTTGTCACTGTTATGTACTTTAACAACTCTGGAAACAAGCAGGGAATCGGGTTTCAAAAGGAGAAAACTCCCTACAACCCTCACAGCAAATATGTCACAGTCCCAGACAATTGGTTTTGTACCCATTGTGCGAACAACGGGCACTTCAAGGAAAGTTGCCCAGCCAGGGATCAATCAGTCCAGAAAAACAAGATGTTTGGAAGGAGAAATACTAAGCAGGGACCAGGTCCCAGCAAGAAATATCAATTCCTGTCGGCATGGACTAGAAGAGTTCTTATTCATCCCTTTCCCAATTACAAGGGACCCAAACTTGTTTGGGTTCCTAAATCTAACCATTAATTTATTTGTGCAGGGATCAGTGAGGGGAACTGGGCTACAATGGATCATGGATAGCGGATGCTCAAAGCATATGACTGGAAATACCATGGACTTTCTCTCATTGAAAGCCTTGCAGGGAGGGGATGTATCCTTTGGAAATGGAAAGAAGGGATACATCCTTGGTGTTGGAAGAGTTGGAAGATCTCTGGAGCACTCAATAGAAAGTGTACATTATGTGGATGGCTTGAAATATAGCCTATTGAGTGTTTCTTAAATCTGTGATAAAGGAAACAAAGTGGAGTTCTTGTCCAAAGTGTGCACAGTTACTAGTCTAGTAACTGGAGAAGTAGTGTTAATAGCCAAGAGATACAAGAACATATATGTTGCTGATTTCGAATCATTGGAAGTTGGTGAAGTGAACTGCTTGAAGGCAGTCGATGACGATGCAGAGCTTTGGCATAGAAGGTTGGGCCATGCCAGCTTTTCTCTCCTGAACAAGCTGATAAAGAAGGACCTGGTTCGCAGTCTGCCGAATTCCCAGTTCAAGGAGCACAAGGTTTGTGATGCGTGTGCCAAGGGAAAACAAGTGAAATCATCTTTTAAGACAAAGAAAGATGTTAGAACATCCAGACCTCTTGAACTTCTTCACATGGATTTGTGTGGACCTATGAGAATTTCAAGCAGGGGTGGAAAGAAGCACATCTTTGTGATTGTGGATGACTACTCAAGATTCACTTGGACATTATTTCTTAGAACAAAAGATGAGACATTTGAAGTGTTTGTGGCCTTTGTAAAGAAAATCCAAGTGAAGATGGACCTAAAGGTAGCTTGCATCAGATCCGACCATGGAACCGAATTTGATAATGCAAAATTTGATGAGTTTTGCGCTGAGAATGGAATCACACACAACTTCTCAGCACCAAGAACTCCTCAGCAAAATGGAGTAGTGGAGAGGAAGAACAAAACCCTGGAGGATATGGCTCGAAAAATGCTCATTGATAGTGGAATTGCTAAGAATTTATGGGCTGAAGCAACAATACAACCTGCTACTTGGTGAACAGGTGCATGATCAGGTCCTTCCTAAACAAGACCCCTTATGAATTGCTCAATGGAAGAAAGCCTAAGATAATGCATTTAAGAGCCTTTGGTTGCAAATGCTATGTTCTGAACAATGGGAAGGATCAGCTTGGAAAGTTTGATGCCAAGAGTGATGAAGGAATATTTTTGGGATATTCTTCTCAAAGAAAAGCATAAAAAGTGTACATCAAAAGAACCCAATGTGTAGAAGAGAGTGTTTATGTGCTCTTCAATGAAACTCCCTCCTCAAACAAGGACAACAATGGTGATGATCAAGACAATGAACCACTCCTGGTTCCTGGAGAAATTTCTGATGTATCAAATGGCAAGGCAGACATGATGAGTCAAGCCAAGGAGATGATTGAAGGCAACGTAAATTCTTCCTCAGGAACACAGAAGGAACCTGGTACCCCAATCTCTCCCACATAAGCTGAAGAAAGAGTTGGAGATGCTGTGGAAGGTACTCCTCAGATAGCAGAACAAGAGACTCAGGGAAACCACCTCCAATCTGCCAAGTTCCTCCTCAAATCAATTTCAAGTTCCAAATTGGAAACATAAGATCTCCCATTCTCTTGATAACATAATCACTCCTCTTGATTCCGGAGTTCAAACCAGATCCAAAACCAGAAATTCTCTAGCCCTCTCAACCTTTTTATCCCAAATAGAACCCAAAAATATCAAGGAAGCCCTGAAGGATGCAGATTGGATCATTGTTATGCAGGAGGAGCTTCATCAGTTTGAAAGAAACAAAGTGTGGCATTTGGTACCTCGACCATCAGACAGAACCATCATAGGAACCAGGTGGTTGTTCAGGAACAAACTGGATGAGAATGGGAAAACTACCAGAAATAAAGCTAAGCTTGTGGATCAAGGATACAACCAAGAGGAAGGGATTGATTATGATGAAACTTTCTCTCTTGTTGCTCGTATGGAAGCCATTAGAATTCTCATTGCTTTTGCATCTCATATGGAATTCACATTATTCCAAATGGATGTGAAAAGTGGATTCTTGAATGGATATCTCACGGAAAAAGTGTATGTCAAGCAACCCCCTGGGCTTGAAAGTCATGTTCATCCAGAGCATGTCTTCAAGATGGACAAAGCTCTGTATGGCTTGAAGCAAGCTCCCAGAGCTTGGTATGAAAGGCTGTCCAAATTCCTACTAGACAATGGATTCACTCGAGGCAAGATTGACAACACCCTATTTCTGAAGAAACGAGGAAGGAACCTTCTTATAGTCTAGGTGTATGTTGATGACATTATTTTTGGGGCTACAGCAGATTCACTGTGTAAGGAATTCACAATGCTCATGGGAAGTGAGTTTGAGATGAGCATGATGGGGGGAACTGAACTTCTTCCTAGGTCTTCAAGTGAAACAATCCACTAAGGGTACATGCATTAGTCAGCAGAAATATATCAAGGAACTGCTCAAGAGGTTTGACATCGAAGACTCCAAGGTGATTGACACACCCATTGCAGTGACTACCAAACTTGGCATGATGACTCTGGCTCTCCTGTAAATCAAACTATGTACAGAGGGATCATTGGCTCTCTTCTCTACCTCACAGCAAGCAGGACAGACATTGTATTCAGTGTGGGATTGTGTGAAAGGTTTCAATCCAATCCTAAGGAGTCGCATCTGAAAGCTGCTAAGAGGATCCTACGTTATCTCAAGGGCACACAGGACCTGGTTCTATACTATACCTCAGGTGACAATTTCAATCTTGTTGGTTATGCTGACGCTGATTATGCAGGATATCTGGTGGACAAGAAAAGTACTTCGGGGATGGCTCACTTTCTCGGATTGTGCCTAATCTCTTGGGGCACAAGGAATCAGAACTCAGCGGCATTTTCCACAGCAAAAGCAGAATATGTCGCAGTTGCATCTTGTTGTGCTCAGCTGCTGTGGATGAAACAACAACTGGAGGACTTTGGAGTGTTTATCGACAGCATTCCACTTCTATGTGATAATACCAGTGCGCTCAACATGGAAAAGAACCCGGTTCGACACAAGAGGACTAAGCACATTAACGTGAGACATCACTTTCTCAGAGACAATGTTGAAAAGGGGCACATCAGTATGAGGTTTTGTTGCACTGGATATCAGATTACAGATATCTTCACCATGGCACTGGGAAGGGAGCATTTTGAGAAGAATAGAATGGCACTGGGCATGCTGAGACCAAATTAGGGACCCGGTTCTTCTTTTTGTCTATGAATGTCTTACTCAGGTGAAGATGGCTAAGGTGTTTTCTGATAAAGTCTAACTCACATCAATATCGTTGCAGGTAGAAACGCATGATGACTACAGAATTTAAAGGAGTGGCATTGTAGAACATAAGAAGACTGAGCAATCTCCTTTTAAGAAACAAAACAAGTACGGGACCTGGTTCCTGTACCCCAGGTTAGTAGCTATGTGTACCCTATCCCTCTTTTAAAAAGTAACTGCATTAATTACTGTTGCCACACCTTTCGCCTTTTCAGAAGACACATCCATCACGTCTATCACTCCACCCTTTCAAATCCCTCTGCCCATTTCCCTCTTCCCAAAACTTCCTACCGCCAGTTGAATTCGTTTCTCCTCCCCCTCATTACTCTACTCGCCTATTNTCTCCATTTCAATCCATGTACTTGCTATCAACAATGGCTTCCTCAAATGAACTCTCCCCTTTCATCACCACTGACCTCAACAATTTTCCAGTGGATGGTCAGGAATCCTCTCTTCCGGAGGTAGCCATCTCTGCTCCTACTCCATCATCACCTCCACCTATACCAGAAACTCCCAAGGGACCTTCAGTCCCAGAAGCCCCTATTTCTTATTCTCCTCCAGCTGATTCCCCACAGAAAACCCTAACTGATGAAACCACCATCGTACCTCCTCCTTCCTCTGTATCACCATCTGAACCCTTCACCGCTGAAGCTTCTCAAGTCTTTGAAGCTTCAGAGGATGACCCCAACCAGTACATCAACTCCTCATTCCTTCATTCCTCGACTCCCATGGAGTCTCCTGAAAAAGAGGCGGCTGAAAATATAACGGCCATAGCCTCTGAGAACTCCCCTTCTGAAGGCGCCTCCTCCCCTCCTGAAACTCAGGGAGCAGCGTCGTCCATCATAGAGGATGAAGGAACATTGGTCCTTTTTGAGTCTCCTCCCCATGAGGCTATGCCTTCCAAACCTAGTGAGGGACCTGGTTCTCCACCTTCTCAGTCCCCTCAAGAACAGATCTTCTATACACCCCCTCTTGAGTCCATACATCCGCTTCATGAGCCCATGTATGAAATGATGAGGACGACATGGTGCTGAGTGCTCGATTCAAACTCCGTCACAGCGTTCGCACTCCAGCACCATCTGTGAAGCGTCCTTCCACCAGGCTACAGAAGAAAGAGGCTGTTGATCTGGCTCTTGAAAAGAGTAAGAAAAGTAATAAGCAGAAGAAGAAGAAGAAGAGGCTGGTAAAGGATGGTCAGGTGGTGGGGTATAAATACATTCATGTGGTTGCATTAGAGGAAGACACTGATGAGGAACCTAGTTCCTTAGTAGAAAGGAAGAAATCTGGGTCTAGTAAACGTGATAAGAAAAAGATTCTGAAAAGTGATGAGAAGGCCAAGCAGAAGGTGGTTGGGGAGGTAAGCGAGAGGAAATCTATGTGTGCTAGTTCCAAAGGGAAATCTGTGAAGATGTCAGTGAAACGAAAAAGGGAGGAAGAAACTACGGGAGAACCTGGTGATGTAAAGCTTGTACCAAGAAGTAGTGGAAAGTGGAAGGAAAATGTTCAAAAATAAAGTGTGTTGTGGGGTCGTACTTTTGATCCTGAGATTCTCGAGATGCCTGGCATGTGTCAACTCATGGCCACGGTTGAGTTCCAAAAGTGGGACATTTGTTTAACGTGAGTGGACCTAAGGTATATGAAGACGTTGTGAAAGAGTTTTATGCTACCTTCTTCACTCCTGAAGACGGTCATGTTTGTGTGTTGGTAGGAGGTGTGGATATCGTCCTTGATGACGTTCCCCTGGGGACAATTCTATATCTTCCATCAGAAGGGTTGTCTTCAGTGGATCCTGATAAGTATGCATGTAGAGGTGATTTTCGGAGAGCTATAGTTAAACCCGGGACAGTCCAGCAGGGGGACCGGGTGCACAAGAAGGCTATGCTTCCTGTTTACCAACTCCTCTTTGAGCTGGTGAACAAAGTTCTTCTTCCCCGAGCTGAGAGACGCTCTATTTCTTCCAGAGCTGATTTGATTTTGATGGAAGCCATTGACGATTTCAAGCCTGTCAACCTGCCTGATCTTATGATAAATCACATGGATAAGGTTGTCTCTGTCAAGGATGGGAATCATGGTCTCCCCTATGGCTTTCTTCTCACTCGAGTCTTTGAGCATTTCAAGATTCCACTTAGCAATCCTCGGGTTGGGACTTGCAAGAAAATCTTCTCAAAGACCACTCTTGAAGAATGTGAGTGCCTTGAGAAGGTTAAGGGCAGTACTTCGACCATCTCTCAGTTGATAAATGCCCTGAATGCTGCACATGATACAATCAAGAGGTTGAAGGCTCAAATTTCCATCCTGGAGGTGTCCAGTCAAGTTGCAGAGGGACCCGGTTCTAGTATCTCCTTAAACAAAGAAGTGGCTTGCTTGACTAAGGAGAATGTTGAGCTGAAGCAACGGGTGGAGAACCTAAAAGAAAAGCTGCTTGAGGAACAGTCCTCTGCAAATGCCCGCATGGAGCTGGTCCTTCGCACCCTCTCTGCCTCCTCCTCCAAGCCCCCCTCCTCTAGTGCCTCTTAGGATCTGTCCTCTCCAGTTCTCTTATGATGTGTTGTGGCTGTCAGTTTTTGTGCTTTTATTTTCGTGATTGGGATTGGATACCACCTAGCTGCTCCTACTTAGCAAAATCCAAATTAAGTTCGTTGCTCTTCAAGCAAAGACTTCCTTGTGTTTTCAAGTTTTTCTTAATGCAATCAGTCATTTTATGTTCTCATTACTGCTTTTCTGCATTATTATTCTATTTTCTATCATGTTGTGTGCACATAAGGGGCATGAGTTAACTTTAATGGACTTCCTTATGCTTTCTTCCTGGTTATGCCTTTTTATGATGCCAAAAGGGGGAAGTTAAGGGGATAACTAGGACCTTTTTTGAATTTTTGAATACAATGGGCAGGGATTAAGGGGGAAGCACATTGACAGGGGGAACTTGCTAGGAACCCGGTCGATCATTTGTTATGTATCTACTGGTGTCAGTGTATAATATTGCTCACATAACAGCTTCCCAATTAGAAAAGTTCGTCATCATCAAAAAAGGGAAATTGATGGGTTATATTCTGTTTTGATTATCTAACAAACTTTTATGTGAAGAACCAGAGAAAGGACCTGGTATGTAAACAGCATAACCAGTTAGCTCCAACTCAAGGAATTCCGGACATTTTACCGATAAACAATAAGGGACCAGTTGGAGGACCTGATCCCTTGGTAGACTTACAGACAAAAGTACAGGGTCAACTTTACAGCTGTAAAAAGCTGTGACAGAAAAGTGACTGCCTGCAACTGTACATGCTACAGTGCAACAGTCACTTCCCATTGTTGTGAAGTGTACCTTAAAGATTTGGAACATCCTTCTTGGAATGTGGTAAGGTCTTTAATATCTTGTTTGAAGACAAACAAGATATTCAATTGAGCATTTACTAACATTATTCTAAGCATTGAAGATCTGCCCAGCATTGAAGGCTCAAGTGTTTCAAGAACAAGAAGACAACTCTACTAAAGCGGACCAGTTTCACTACGTGTCTTAGGCGTCCATTAGGTGAGTTGTAATCTTGTGTTTTGCTTTCTATTGTATCCTATCTTGCTTTCTTAGAAGCCTTGTATTAGGAATCATAAAACCATAGTCCATCCGTGCTTTTGTGTGACTAGGGTTAGTCATAAGTCAAAGTCTTTGTAACTAGGTAGTGACAAAGTGGCTTGTAATAGTGTTTACAAGTTAGTATGTGGAAGTCTTTGTAAGAGTGCTTTACAAAGTGTCTCGTAATAGTGTAGATTACAAGTTAGTGAATTTTAAATCCGGCACGTGTAGGTCGTGGTTTTTGGTCCCCTTAAGAGGGATTTTTTCCACGTAAAAAATCCTGTGTCACTTTGCTTGTATTCTTAAAGTATATCTCTGTGGGAACTCTTAGAGGACCTGGTAACTCTACTGTTTGGTGGACTCATAAACCTTCAAAAACCTTTTTTTTCATAAAACTTTTCTTCGAAAACAAGTTCTCACCGCTTCATAAAACGATAGGTTTTCTTTAATCAGATTTTGATAGCTTTCTATTTTCTTGTTAATTAACAACCTAAGTTTGGCCGGTTACCCGTAGTTAACGGATCATATAGGGTGCCTTAATAAACTTCCCTATAGTATTAATTAGAACCCTTACTTAGATCTTAAGGTTAAGCAGACCATAAAACAGAGTTAACTTTAACCACTACTTAGTTAAAATTGGTATCCTAATTCACCGTTAAAATAATTAGGTGGCGACTCTCTTTAATAAATTAAACCTTCAGAATTACCAATATGTTATACTCCAGTTTGACCCGTATTAAAATGGGGTATACAAGCCCTAGGTACATTGGTCCTTTTGATGTATTGCGGCGTGTTGGGGAGATTTCTTATGAGATTGCTCTACCTCCAGCCTAGCAAGAGTTCATTCGGTATTCCACGTTTCTATGCTCTGGAAGTATCACGGTGATCCGGCACATGTATTGTATTTTCAGCTCAGTCTAGTTGGACAAGGATCTATCTTATGTCAAGGAGCCAGTGACTATTTTGGATAGGCAAGTCAGAAAGCTAAGGTCAAAGGACATTGCTTTAATAAAGGTTCAGTGGAGGGATCAGCCGGTCAAGGAGTCGACTTGGGAAATCGAGCAGGATATGCGAAGCCATTATCCTCATCTTTTCACAGCTTCAGGTATGTCTCTATACTCGTTCGAGGATGAACGATTGTTTTAAGAGGGGGAAGATGAGACAAGTCGGCCGATCGTCTTGAGAGTTATATCCCGATCCCCTATTAACGGCTTTCCCCGTATCTATTTCTGCAATTGTGACTTGCCGGGAGGGTTCGTTTTGGTTTTCGGAGTGAATTGAGACA